>JAQFXM010002519.1:0-24447 GCA_034693345.1 Entomobrya multifasciata
ATACACAGTGAAAAATAAAATCATCATCATTAAATTTCAGAAAATCAATATCAGAATAAACTATAGAAAATTATCTAATCGTTGTTGCATTTTTAATGAAAACAATAACACGATAGTTTGACCTTGCATTAATAAACTACATTCTGCTGAAAATACGTAACACAACGAATTTGTCCTTACGCACACAAACGCAGTCTGCCAACCACTGAAATAAAGTTACTAAAACTTACCAATAAATTACAATCATGTCCATAATAACTCTACTCTGTTCTAATTTAATATACATAGTTATATCCAATTGTTATGCATCACTGCAACTATTAACCACAACAAAGGAACATTGACAAAGAGACATCTCGGGGATCTCGGCTTGTTACACAAACCACACAAGTCCCCTAGATATTTGCAGATAATTCTTGTTTATTGACCTGTTGCAATTTCTGCATTAATTACCTTGCCTTCCAATACAAACAGCGTAGCATTTATCATCAAAAGAAAGTTGATCGTGCCTAGGCTGTGAATTAATTACCCTCCATCATCTTGTTACACCAATTTGTTAGTTATATTTCTTTATTTGTACATACACAAATAATCGCCGCCAGCGAATATAAACATCGTGAAATAATAATGTAGCACATGAATAATTGATCGTTAGTTACATGTCAAGAGTGATTACTACTTGATCAAAAGATGTTTTTGTATGTTGAATAGGTGAGATCCTCCTGTGAGACGAGACGTAAATAAAAATGTTTACAGGAGCCTCACTATCGTATACCGTATTGAATTGACATTCTTCTCCTGTTACATAAGAGTAAACAGTTAATTGGACCAAACCAGATTAGGATACTAAGTATTTCAGTGTGTAATTTGTATTACGTATGCATAAACCTCGTTGTACGACTACGACCTAGGGCAAAAACGGTTGTTTATTTGATGAAATGAAATTCTCTGCTATAAAAAGGTGCATACCTAGCACATCACCTAAACCTAAACGTACCCGAAACATAACCTACGAATATCCTACAAATTACATCTATCATTTCTTACAATATAAAATGTATTTCATTTAATGGAATGTATAAAAAAACATAATGATCAAAGGTACAGAATTCATTCCGCGTTTTGTTTGAATTCTCTATCTTTGAAGAATCCACAAAGTTTTGTTTGCTTTGATTCGTTTTTTGTGTTATCGTTTTTCGTGTTGTCGCAGTATGTATTTCTGTACCATATTTCTATATGCTTGCATTAATTCTGAATGAATGAATGTATACCAAAAAAAGAAAGAATTAAGTTCGTATAATAAAATATACAGTTTATTCGATTTACGTGGAGATGAACATGGATTCCTGTCGCTATTTGCCTACCTTAGCATATTTATGAAATATAATAGTAGAATTTTATTTTATTTGGTTGCTAGTAATAGTAGCAAGTAGAAAACTATAAACTAGTCGAAAAAGGACATAAGTACAACAGTCGCAATAAAAATGCTAATAAAAATATCTTTTTGTATCGTAGGTTTTGATCCTCAAAGAAACCGGAACCACATGAATATGAAGAACACGCATGATGCTAATAAATCGAATAGACCTGAGGAGCCCAATCCAAGCCTTCCAATATGCAGCGTAAGTACTTTTTTCTTAATACACACATGATTTATATGCATAAAATTTCTATGCACCTGGACTGGACCTGGACCCGTTTATGCATGTCATAATGCATAATAAACTTGCAAGAATAACATGGATATTACAGAAGCACTGAGTTTTTGTTTTCTTGTATTTTTTTAGAATACTTAAAAATTTCTTGTATGTTGTCTGAGAACTGGAGTTGAAGTATAAACCATTTAGGTATCTAGTACCGTTTCCACGCTCTCACATTTCAAATAGCTAAACTTCCCTTGAATGCCCTAATCCCTTTCCCCATTAGCGTGGTGCTCATTCCTGGAACCCTTTGGAATGCTTATGCAGCATAGAATTCATTATTTCTATAATTAATCCAGGCATGTACGAATATTAGGGGAAGCGTATATAACGTTTAGGGAAACGGTTGATAATCCAGCATGTATAAATAACTTTATTTAACCATGCGGAATGCATAAACGTACACTTAAATATTCACTTCAACAAAAATTATGTAATCCACATAAGGAATGTTAGGAAAACAACTTCAAATTTATATTTTAAGCATCGTTGAACAGAATAAAATTATTTTAAAAGAAGTAGAGAAGTAGATGATGCTTTACAAAATTACGAAAACTGATTTGACAAAAAATGTTCAAGGATATGTTATATAATTTTAATAGCTCAATTTAAGTTTTTTACAGTGTCAGGTTTCAATTATAATGATTAAAATACAGCGAAATTTGATCATTAACTTAAAAAATTTGGAATATTTTCCGTGAATTTTTAAAATAAACTATTTCAATATTGTAAAGTAATCGATAATAAAGTGTGTTCACTCAGGCATACTTGTTTCATCACCGTTGTTTGTATCATGTTGGCAGAATAATAATAAGATTTTCAAATCTCTGCATCAAGTAACGTTCGCTATTTCCACACGCAGTAGATCCATTAAAGAAAGTGAAAGCGAATTTTTACTCTATAAGCTTAGCAATAAACTATGGAGGATCCTCCTCAATAACAAGACAAGTTTCCTCAAGCGAATGAGCGGCTCATCGTCGTAATCCACAATTTTATTTTGCTGAGATAGTTTTTATAAGTTTTTCCATTCCAAAATCTAATCTGAAGTTAATTAGGTAGGCGGTTTGAACTCAATCTTAATAAATCGAGTATTCTTGTAGTCTACCATGAAAACTCTCTATAATAAAACGTTTTTCTTCTCAGCAGGAATATGCTTCTAATATAATACTTAAGTTCAACCGAAACTTGAGTTGTCCTCAGTATGCATATAAGATGGCATTGGTATATACACTGTCCATATAATCCAATATTCAATACAATGCACGATAAATTTGATAACAGAATAACTATTTTATCAGCCTTTTTGGCATTATCCTTTACTTTTTTACGTGCATACTTTGTTTGATTAGCAGAAAATAATGAAGGAATGTTTTGTCGTTGTGGCCATCAAGATTTTGACGTCTTGTTATAGGTCTAGGTAAAAATCGCTTTGTTCAGCAAAGCAAACAATGATCAGGGACGCAGGTGCTTCTGTACGACAATAAATTATCCATTAAAAGCCAACATAATGTGGTAGACGGTTTGCAATGCAAAAAAGGTGCGGCTTAACAACTAAAAATGCTTAAATTGAGTAGAGGATACATATTGAAGCTGTGTGACATGAGCACTTGGCATTGAAATTGATATCTAAATAATCATACAAAATGTGCAAACGGAAAATAGGACGTTCTAGTGCGTATGCATGTATAATAATGAGAATCGTTTTGGTTTAAATGAGAATTTACACCAACGCCAAGTTTCAAATTGGTTTCTTAACTCGGTCCATAATAATGAGCGTTGTTTTTCATTGTTAAACACGTATTTTTATATATTACAGAATCCATCTTCAGATATGACTCGAGCTGGACGGATTTTAAGAACTTTGATCCTAACTCGTTCACCTGGCCTGGTTCGTGATCGTCGACAGCAGGCACGGACATTCAGAAGATGTCTTGTTGGAGCTGAAATGGTTGATTGGTTGCTTGCCATTGGGAGTGCAAGTGGAATTGTGAAATCCAGGCATCAAGCTACCGGAATGTGGCAAGCTTTGTTAGAGGAAGGAATTATACAACATGGTAAGTTCAAAGTTTTGGCAAAAAGTTGTTTTATTGTAATAATCAACAATCGGGATTGTGACTGAAACATACATACTACTAACATGTAACATGTTTTTCGTACAATCTTTACGAAAAGGAATGCGAATACGTATAATTTTCTTTTATGCTGTACACTTTCAGTTTTTGTTTTACATTAGTCATATTCAGGTTTATATTTTAATTTAATATTTAAAGTCTCTGTGAATGATAACAATAATAAGAAATCAGGATTGCACTCTGGGTAAAAAAAACAATGTAGCAGGAATTTTATCCTCGATTTACAGAATATATAATACAAAATCATTACATATTTTTCCATTTAATTTTAGCGATTTGCTTTTATTAGACAAGTTAACTCGTTTCGTAAGAGAAAAGCAACAAGTTGAGGTATATTACTTGGTTTGTGCGATGAACTGAATCTTTTTACCATTTTTATTCGTTCATTTAAAAACATTTTACTTTAACAATCATACATATTTAATGTCATGGTTTATGCATAATAAAAGATTTACGGTTATTATAGGGGCAACATATGTTTAGTTATTATCGTAAGTTTTTCTGGTAAAAAAATGGTAAATGAAGTCGTATCGGCACTTATTTACTATCATCAACTCTCTATATATCATCCATTAAATATGCGTAAACATAAAAGCACGTGTGCATTAGTTAAAAGTAAGCTATACAGTAAAGTAGAATTGATACTCGCAGAAAATTTATGAAAATGTCATAGGCGTGGTTGAATCCTTCAACTTGAGACATGAGAATTCATAATAATATGATTTTCGTGTTTAAGTCGTACTCGTTTTAATATCAGGACAAAGGGATTTTGGCTTGGCTTACGAACTTATTGCCAGGCTTATGGTCAAGCATACCACCAGCGAAGCGAAGTTTAAAGAATGACGACTTCGTCACTTCGTCATTTTAGTTTGCATAATAGAAAGAAACCGAACAAAATTTTAGTTAAGCTTGAACTTCATGTACGAACCAAAAAATTAGAGAACGTTTTTTGTAAACTTGCATAGTTTTATTTATAAAATAAAAAGCAAAGAAATGAGGAGAATGATACATACCTACATAACTTATGTATAGAAAGTTTTTTGTTGAGATTCACAATGAAAAGTTACATTTCGCATTTTTGAGATGTTTATAAAGATTTTCTGGAAGCTGTTAAAAAATCCATAAAATAAACTAACTAACGATTAACACATTATCCTTGCTACCAGCCACAAAATTTACCAGTTAACAATGCAATTCTCAACTAATCAGTGAAGCTCTGAATGTATGGGGCATTTATGTGAAAATATGTGCGTGTACAAAACGAATATGTTTTGTCTTGTTTTTGGTTTTAATATTCCTCAAATGTCTAACTGACCGATGAACTTTCGGCCATAGGTTATGATGGGTGGTGGTGGTAATAAACACATCAAATGGTAAAACAAAGATGAAAGATTAGAGCATATAGACTTTCTCATTAGTAGCCTCTAGGTAAGCTTCAATAACCAGTATTTATGTATGTTTATGGGAAATGAAATTCACTACAATGCAGGGAAACTCACAAACTGTGTAGTGTTAGTGTACATATAATTATTAAAAGAACAAAGGCGAATATTTCTTTGAGAAATGGCAGGTGAACGGCACTACAAATATTTGGTGATTCGGTTGACTGATGACAGCATTTATTACAGAAGTCTATTAAACGTTTTTTTAAACAACATTTAGATAGTTTTAAATGCTTTTACTGGCCTTTTAGAGAATGATTATTGGTAACGTGACAAAATATCAGTTACCAGTTTCAACTCCTGATCCACTTGCCAAATCTGAGCAAATAAAGTACAAAAGCTCTCTATTAAAGTAGAAATCATCGTAAACGCATTTTGTAACTGAAATTCCTTTCAAGAAAAATAAACTTACAGATACGAAAATGAGTACACATCGTGTTTTATTACCATGCTATTGTATAAAAGATGAACTTAATTTAACCCTATTGTGTTTCCTGAATCAGGTTTTCGTATGATCACTGCTGATGATAACATTGGGTGCAATTATAGAAAAGTATTTTTTCAAGAGTTTCGTCACCTTTAATTAATGGGGAATTCATATATGAGTGGTATTTTCCCCACGCAGAAATTTCGTAGCTACCACCTGTCTTTCATACTTTGGGTGCACCTGTTGATAAAACACCCAATGAATAAAAACGCCTACAAAGCGAAGGGAAAATTCTGAAGAAATTAAAAAATGTTTCCCATGTTGTTAATTATTTCGGTTTTCGTCTAAAGATTAATAATCATTTAGTGTGATGCACATTGTGAAAGCACCCGGCATTTTATCACATGATTTTCTTTCGTTCATGTATCAGCATCGTTAGCACAGTTGAACCCATATACAAATTTTCTTTCACCATCTATCTATACCTCTTTTATTATAAGTTTTGAGTTTTAATTTAAATCTACACGTGTAGTGAGTGGGATGCTGGCCTTTAAAACTAAGTTTGATAGCAGCGCAAAACTAATCTCGCTAGTCGAACTATTTTCTATGAAGTTTCATCATTTAAGTAGATATGTATAATATTCGTGAAATATTTATTAATACATCGATTCGATGATATTGATTACATTATTAAAATATCCCGAACTACGGGATAGAAAATAATTTGAAAGCTTCTCTTTTGTTTTTTAAGCAGAACTTTTTTGTGGGAGATCGCTCGGTAAATTTTACATCTATCACGCTATGTAACTAAAAATTAATGATTTGTATATGAAGCCCTCAGTCATATTTTGAACTATAAATTTTCTCCCGTTACTGCACTTAATGTCATCGTAAAAAAACCTTGCTTGCAAAAACGAACGAACTGCTTAGTTGGTTAAATATATTTATCTGAGAAATTTTGTTATTTGTTACCGTTTTACAAACCAAAACTCCCTCTTGACTTTTAAAAGTTTACGAAGTCATTTTCGTATCATTATTGTTATTTGCTAAAAGCAATTTAGAGAAATTGTGCATGCAAAAATATTATTGACCAAGTTTCTGTAATGCTCATCTCTTGCACGATGCTCTAATCTAGAATGAATTGTAACTTTTCTACAATTGCATGCTTTTCTTAGGAAATTATTTTGCCTATTACACGGTCATCAAACAGTATATTCGGTATAAATTCGGTAACCTTTTGCTACCCGCTCGACTTGTATAACATTTTTGTGATAAAACACGTAACAAAGTACTTGAGAAATGCGTGATAGCGATAAACTTGCTGTTTTTCAAGATGTACCCATTATTTCTCGATTCTCGCAATCAAGGATGTCTAAATGTTTGGTTTCAAGTAACAAAAGTATTTGCAGGATTTTGCGGAAGACCAGATGCTGCTCTTGTCTCTTATTTGTATTTCTTTTTCTGTCATTCTATTCAGAGTAGTATCAGATCAGCAATGGAATAGTGCCAGCAGTATACTGAATACTTTTTGTCTAGTAGTTAGTGAAAGGGGATTCTCTCTAAAGACGAGGAAACCTGATCTAAAAGGTTTAAAACATCTGTGCGTGCATGTTTAAATAGAAGAAAGAAATGATGTGCTTAAGGACGCATTTCACAACAAAACATGTTGTACATACATACATATGTATATATACTTTGGTTTATATTTAAAACACAAATGATCAGTTTTTGAGATGGGAATTCGGTGAAGATGATCATCTAGTCAACTCCGTAACTTTCGAAAGCTGGATACATGGCTGGCGGCGATCGATGGGAAGCGTGATGGTTGAACCATTCCCACGAAATGAATCGTTACGGGGATTGCTACTACTTGTATCCTGTGTTTTCATGTGCTCTGCTTACATACATTTTTAAAGATATAAATGTCTATTGGGTCTTTTTGAAATACAAGTAGTAACGTGACAAAGACAGCCATGTGTATCAATGAACCAACTCTAATATACTTGAGTCCTTTGTTACATTCAAGTATAAAAAATGCTCTGGCAAAGCATTGCATTGCAACTAACCGCTATGCCCTTTGTGGTTTTTATTTGAAAGCCGAAGCTACTGTTGACTTGATGAGGACGGTCACGTCAATAATTTCAATCACGAAGACAAAACATGAATTCATGTTTTTCCTTAAATAATTCACCGTTTTTTTGAAATAATTTGGCATGTAAAACTGTGATCATTGTTAAGAATTTCTGGCTACTTGACATGCAAGTCTCATGTTTATCTTGCCCATTAGGTTGGCAGGAAGTCACACTTTTTGGGAAAATATTATGAATTGCATGCATGTGTTCTTTCTTACATTTTTGGATGCTGCCTCTGCTAACCTTAAAACCATTATGATTGTGTTTTATGAGGAGGCAGACCAATGTATGGATGAAATTATCTGTAAAGTTGTAAATTTATGAACCCCGTATCGGTTGCTGTTGATGTGATGCTCATCTTGCTTTTAATGACCTTGTTTGCAACAGGTTTTTATAAGATTTTTGCTGACGGCTCCACACACTGTTGTAAAACACATTTTTCTTTTGCGTATGATAACCCGCAGATTAATTGCAGTTATATTCACCCCGTTATGTAAAACTTTTCAATATCACAATTCACAATAATGTAAGTGTTTAAAAAATGCACAGTGATGATGACCAACGATAACAAGTGAAATTTTTTATTGTGCGAAAGGAAAGAAGATGAGGGAAGGACCTACATCAGGCAGGGGTACAAATCACTTACGAGAAAATCGTCAGCCTTTGTTGCTTTGCGGAACAGAGCATCATAAATCACAATATAACCACATAAACGTGAAAAATCACTTATAGTTCACATATATAGTACGCAATCAACAAATATTTTGCGTGCAGATTAAATCGTCTTTTGCTTTCAGTCGTTTTTTCTCTTTGTTGAAAGTTTTGTCCGTGTCCTTGTTAAAAAATGTTTTGGTCCTACTGTTGTTGTATTGTGCGTTTCACATGTATGTCTTGTCATGTCACCCAGCAGATGAATTGTTACCTCGCACTTACAGACTTGTCTTTTTACCTTACCTGATGAAGGAACGTGACAAAACTTTTCATGTTTTTCAACTTTTCCTCTCTTTCAATCATGTGCATATATAGTATACAATTAAAAACATGCAAAAATCCAAACCACGTATAAAAGTAATATTTAGCATTGAAAAAGAAACATGGTAGTTTGCAACATTTAAATAAACATAAGCCATATAACTCTTAGTTTTATGTTTTGGACACATTAAGTTGCTGATGCTTACGACAAATGACACAGACAAGCGACAAGTTTCCCACAGAGCTGACATGCATATATCCACTGCATTTCATTTCAGACAGGATTCTACTTTTTTAATAAATCATTTGATTGTTTTTCAGTCATTTTCATTTTATTTGCCAAAAAATCCCCATTATCATTATGATCATCATCAGAAACAGTAGGACATTAACTGGTAACGAATAAGAATAAATTACAGACAAAATACACACATATTCCGTTTATCTTTACTGATAAGTAAGAGTAATAAAGGTAATTGATGGATGATCATGATTATCTGCAAAAGAGAAAAAAGTGCACAAAACAGTTGAATGAGATGTTGTTCTTCTTGCTGCCACTTTTAAAAGTGCAGCATCTGGGCGGGGAAGTCTTTGACTCCCAATCCATCCTTCTTTCATTAGTATTATTATAATTTTACAAATTAACTTCTCAGCTCATGTGTTTCACTTGTCTTTGCTCGACAATGTTGATTTCTGCACTTGGGGATATTTCTCTTCTCTTCGTTACTTCTTGCAACTTTGGTACAAAGTTGTTGTCAGCCACATTCTAAGTTTTTATCATTAGCTGGTTGTCTTTCAGTCTGCTATTTTGGTGAAATTGACAGTTCAACTTGCTCACAGTGAGATAACTAACTGATGCTTTTTGGCAGTATTCAAACATCCCAGTCGATATAGTTGGCACACAGTATTATGATTTCGATTTCCAATGTTATTTTGTCTAAATGAGCTAGTGACAAAGCTTAGCAGACAGAAAAGTTTTCAAGTCCAATTTGCCTCTCAGCATATCGCATATTTGTGTTATAGTAATGCATTGTATCTCATCAACATATGCGTGTTGTCTTTTATAAATTCTTCAGCAGCACGAAAAAGTTATAAATATGAGTTACGAGCAATGACACATTTAAAACCAATTAAAGGCGGCGTTCAATGAACAACAACCGTATGCTCTTCACAGTTAACCACTGCTATTACAGTAATTTGTTGAATTTTAATCAGTCAAATTTACATTTCTTCCTCTAATCACCAGTCAAGAGGATGTATTTAAGTTTTTTAACTGACATCTTTTTAGTCTCTGCTTTTCTCACCGTACATCCGCCGTCCTTGCCAAATTTGCAAAATATACCTATTGAATTGATGAAGATTAACCAACAACACTCACAATATAGAAATCTGTTGAGAATGTAGGTAAAATTTCAAGGAGGAAATACTGGTATTTCACGAAATTTATTTATTGCTCAGACTAATAACCTACTGAAGCAAGTACTACAATAACTTAACAAACGCACGCGTACGTAGGCATCATATTTTCATGCATGGGGGTGATGATGTGCTGTAAAATTCTTTATACGCGCAAATTAACTCTTTGTGTTGAGAAAAAACTTTCATACGAACGAACAAGCAGCGCAGCGGTAGTAGCAAGTTGCAAGTAGCATTTGTCAGGATAATTTTATGATCTACTTTTGATAATATTACATATAAGGCAAGTTTATTGCTAGTGAACATTTTTCACTCTTTCACTTAAATTAATGGGTGCACACACATACACATTTTCGTTATATTTTTTTCATTGACTTATGCATCGTCATCTCATTGTAGCTTTATTAGATTTTTCTTGTGTAAAATGATAAAAATGAGGAAGCACGTATGATTATTATTAATAGTAATATCGTTCACCTGTAATTTTTCTTCAATTATCAATCAAGATCACACGAATGAACAAAAAATGTAAATGAAAATGCGTACACGTATATAACGCGCGTACTGGTAGTAAAAGCTCATATCACGTACAAAATGTACCTAAGAGCCAGTTTTTACTTTTTGTATTTTAAAGCTATTATGTTTTGCTCACTTGTAAGAATGTGTTGTAAAGTTGAATGAAACATGACAAGTTTTAATATTCTTTAAAAGTGTACTCACCAAAAAAAATCATCAATTGAACGCATATCCTATTCACTGCTCAGTTATCTCACGATTCAAATAGGATGACGACAAAAAGATTGAAATTAGGAAGAAAAAAACAGTTTTGAAAAATTGATATAAGTTTATGACGTGTACGGATCGAAATGCAGTCACGCACATGAACGACTATTATCATATTGATTGTTGATTATTGTTGTTGTGGGGCTGGCAATATAAACGTCCATTAAATGAGAATCATAATCATACACTTTATTACACAAAAGATTGCTACAGTTCTATCTTAATAATCTGCTCAATTTTATTTATTTATTTGTTTGCAAACCAGTTACGCTAGAATACCCCTTTCGAGACAAGTACATCTTTTACCGGTTCACTATTGATGCCGAGAGTGAGCTGCAGAGTCGCTCCTGGTCTAGAGGCCTTCCCAGCCCAGATGATGAAAGGGAAGCTGATCTGAAATGTCCTGAAGTTTTGGCGTACCTTGCCCAACGGGCACCGGATGCAATTATGCGCCTTATATTGAGAAAACCATCTTATGAGCGAACCACCGATGATCTCGAGATGATTTATGAGGAGCTCCTTCATATCAAAGCACTGGCCCATTTGTCCAATTCTGTCAAGCGCGAGTTGGCAGGAGTTATTGTCTTTGAAGCTCATCCCACCAACGGAACTATTTGTAAGTAATTTTTTATCTTCTAATAATACATGGATATATCAATCAATAAATTTACTCTTATTAGACAAGTTGTTTATTAAACTATTTCATTCATCTGAGATTTTGTATTTCGTTTGGGTATAATCCTTTGTTAAATGTGTGATAGTATCTTTATTCAATCCAATTGCCATCTCATCTCATATTGATTATTTGCAGTTTGAAAATATAATACCGTAAATTGCAATTTTTATGTGCAATATTCAAAATTAAAAATTCCTTAGGATGCATATCATCTCCATCACATAATAGGAAAATATGTAGAACATCAGTACTTCCGTAGAAGATATCGTGTAATGACTTCTCTCAGACCTACAATTATCAGTATATTGTGCAAAAAGCAAGTTAATAACCATGTTGCATGCTTTAATACAATGTAAGAGTAATAACAACTTGGTAATTGTTTGATAATTTTTAAAATTGCCGAAAGGGTGGAGTTTTCGTGTTTTTATAGACTTGTTTAGTGTGTTCATGCAAAAATGTACTCCTTCTTCTCTTAATGTACTTTTTTGTCTTGTAACCTTTAAACTGCCCTTTTACACAATTTACTTTGGGTACTAGTAGCGAACGCTAAAAAAGCACTCTTTTCTAAGCGGATTTTTGTCCTTTTTAATTTTTTGCATGTGAGTTGATAGGCTATCTCGCTTTGCAAATAATAGGCATATAGCATAAAATATAGTATACTTGTACACAAAAGTATCGCTCATATTCAGTTGCATAAAAATGTGAGAAAACTCCAGATGAAATTTTTTTTCAAAGTACTTTGCGACTGAGACTGACATAAAATGTAACTCAGAATATTCATGCATTCATATGCATGCCTTGAATCGCCTTGCCTTTAAGGCTGACTGGGCTATACGTGCTGTTGCTCCTGGTGCCTTGCCACTACTACTCAAAACTACATGTTATGACATTAAGCCAGCGGACCGTTAAGTCTTTTTAACAACGATGGGAAAATTATGGCTTTAGTTTGAGTTCATTTTTGCCTACTTGTGAAAGACAGGGAAAATATATATTGATTCACAACAACACAAGGGCCTCAACTATGCAGGTTCAAAGAGAATACCGGAATGTAAAATGAGAGAAAACTGTGTATAAAAGTTGCATGCTCTTTTATGTTGCGTTTAAAGTAACATTAAAGTAAGTTAGGCTGAAAAAGTACATGAAAATTTATGTCTGATTGTGTAATCCTTTCTTCGTTTCTACTTTTTAAAGTGGAACAATGAACAATGCACAAAAAGCTCCTGAGAAAGTGTATAGAACACGTACATGTTTCCTTTTTCAACTTTCAATTCAATCATGCGACGTCCCCTGAAATGGTATTTAAGGTACATAAAGCGCTGAACTTTGTACAAGATAAGAAGTGCATTTAAAAGCATTTTCCACATTTTCAAAAGGAATACGCAATGAAGGATTAACTATTAAGAATTATAAGAGGAATAGGATGGGAATTATTTCATTCGTACACAGCTAGCAGCCCACACACAATGCACAAATTTTTCGGAAAGTTATGAAGTATATCACCGAAAAAGAAGCTACGTTCTTGAATCTTGTACAATCCTTGAGAATTTTAATAAGTACAAAAATGGTAATACGATTCCCAAAATGAATGCGAAGAATTCTATATTATTTTGTATTAAAGATTAAGCAATACGCCTTTGCATTTTGGTGATGGATGTGGGATATCCAGATGAGTTCTATTCGAGAGGTAAATTTTCTTTGTACAACAAAATGTAGAGAATGTATTAGAACTGTGTTGTAAGGTAAGCTATTTGAAGATCTTTCGGCGTGGGTGAAAGTACATCTTGCCCTTTTCTTTTCGTTGGAGTCGGAATCTTTCTTTTACCAAGAAATATGTAGGATGTAATTTGCGTATAAGATCAGCAAGGTAAGAGTATCCTCGTCTTAAGATAGAAAGGTGGGGAAAGAATGAAAGGACATTGAAAATGAAACCTAATACTTCTCAAACTATAAAAATTCAATAAATACAAAGTAAACATAAAACCCACGAAGGGGAAAAGGATATAAAAAATTGAAAATACAAGATTCACGTGTAATCCTCTCTCCTTGTGCAAGCATTTCTTCTTTTATTTTTTTCTCTTTTTTTGGATCACGAACTCTATTTACAGATCAGATAACATTTAATGGGTAAAAATTTTATCTGTCTTGTTTTTTGTCTAGTGTTCCACCAAGGAGATGAGGGCAAAAGCTGGTACATCATTCTCAAAGGTTCCGTGAACGTGGTCATTCGTGGCAAAGGAGCCGTCACATCTCTCTTTGAAGGCGATGACTTCGGGAAACTTGCCTTGGTCAACGATGCTCCTAGGTAAGAAGAAAAATACTCGTAATTCCTAACACAATACTGTACCATATGTATTTCTACATAAATATTTAGTATATGCCGCTAACAATGTATGTAAAACCATAACGCGAAAATCTTATAACCCTCATAAATAGATTTTGTTGTTTTGTAACACTTATCAGTGTAGCATGTCTGGTCACGCAAACATAAAACAGAAAAAATACAGAAGTAGGAAAAATACTAACAAACATTCTGACAATTTATTACTTTTCCTGTCATTTCGACTTTCGTGTGTTTATTTACTTTGATGTTAGGTAGCAAAAGGGGATAATCGAAAAAATTAAAGTGAAAATACAAGGATAGCAAACCAATAATATGTTTGTTAGTACATAAAAATGTCACAAGAAGACGTATAGGGAGCGCAGACAGATACGAGTTTGGGTTCAGTCTTTTAAGTCTGCCTGCGTGTATGTAATAAAAGTAATAGCATATAACTTCCGTTTCCACTTCGTAAAATGCAAAATAAATAATGCGAGTATTTTTATCAGTCGTGTTATTTATAGATTTTTAGGCTATACTAATATTTTTGGTAACTACCGATTCGACAGTTGGTATATGTAGTGGGAAGGGAAATTACATAAAATAAGCACAGCTTTTCATTACTATCAATTTTTGCTATCCTATCCGCTGCAAAATGAATTACTTTTAGATAAGCATTTATATCCATATTCCATGTAGACTTTATCATTATAGCATTTCATTTATGAAATGTAGAGAAAGTTTGGCTCAGTCTCAATATATTTGCATGATAGATAATGATAGCCTTACTGTTTCCTTTTTTACCGGTTTTACGCACAACCAACAATTTTGTTTGCATTAAAAACAGTATTGTGAACTGACTACTGTTCATGCATTCACATTTTTATCAATTTTTTCATTCGTTTTCCTATATTCCCTGCTCATCTTGAAAGCTTATTAGATTCGTACTTGACATCACTCTGTAAAATGAACAAAACAGATAATTGAAGACATGTCTAACAGTGTGCTTTTCTTCAGTGGATGACTTGATGTGCAAGTATAATAAAAGAGAAAAATTGGTTGAAAAAACTAAACAAAAGAGAAAAAGATGAGAACGGAGAAGGTGGGTGAAAAAATGATTGTTTTGATAGAGAACACAGGTTATAATATCTTGGTGTCATCTTTGGATGCTTTTCTTTCATCACCGGCAAAAGCAAGTAATTGAGTGATCCTATCGTATCTTCTTATACTTTCCTGTTGGGTCATGTTCTTGTTCATTTCATGTCAGGGACAAAAGGGTACCCTAGAAAAAAAACTGGATATGATAACGTTATGATGAGTATGCATGATGATGATAGTTTTTCCTTCTAAGTACATCCCAATTTCTAGACAAGTTTCCCTCGAGTTTTGAGTGCTCACAGGATACTAGACTTTATGAATGGAGATAATATAATATCTACGTTTATGGAGTTTGATATGAAGGCTGAAGCTGTTTTTAGAAAGATAGCCGTGTATATAATATAATAGGTAATAACTTTTGTAAGCAGGATAAAAGCTGAAAGCGTAAAAGGGAAAAAGCGGAAAGAAAGAAAGTTGTAATTTGCGAGCTGTTACAGAATTTGTCTTTTGTGGAAATGGATACTGTCATAACTCATTACACAGGCTCTCACAAAGGTAATTGTATTATGGGGGAAAAACTTTTCAGGGGAAAGAAAAGAGTGGATGGATGTTACGGATGTTACGTCTCACACATGTATATAAAAACACAATACTAGAAAAACTTGTTGTGTTTGCGTGAGTGTGAATAGTGGAAGGATGAGAACCATGAAGTAAGTGTGAGTGAGCGTTTAGAAAGTTCCACACTCTATTTCTCGGTCAGTGCTTTTTCTTTTGGTTTGGTTATGAAGACATCTGTGTCTGAGGAAAAATGAAAAGTTGTATGGTAAGAAGAAGCTTTTGCTGCACACGATGTATTTTTGTTATTTTTTCCATTAGGTTTTCCCAAAAATTTGATTATGTAGTCCATTTAAAGAATTTTCCATTTGCCTGTTTTGCCCCATTTCCTTTGCTAGGGATTCAATTAACAATACGACTTTTCATTTGATTTAATAAGCAAACACACCTGGACAACCTTGAGCGTAATAGAAATTAATTATTTAGAACTACTAAAATTGAATATACATTCATTCACATGTATCTAGCTAATAAGGTGGGGACAGATGTTCTCAATCTACAAAGATGCTTATTTTCATTTAGTCTCATGATGAACAGGTTTCGTGTTTCCTCATAATTTGGCGTGGTGGTAAGTGGTAGCTTTAGATAAGTTTATGAACTGAAATGAAGTTTCTGCGTAAGCTGGCTTCTCGATCGCCCACATAAAAATTAATTTGGCTTCATCTGGCGATCAGAGAAAATATGTGAATGAAGGACAAACTGTTGGAAAAGTTATGACGTATTTAGTTGTGAAACTTAGTAAATTATCGACATAAATTGTTTCTCTGGTACGTCAGTCTATAAATATCCTCTCCTACATTGAAATTTGATATGTAACTTAGATGTACTTTTTGGTAGACAATTACAGTAATGAATTAATAGATTGTGAAATACGGTAAGCCAAGAGAGGAAAAACTAAAGTTACTTCTTCATGGTAGTGAGAAATGCCGGAAAAGTTATTAAACGTCATCATATTTTTCATTTTATAATACTACTTTTAAGTCTTTTAAAGCTACCACCAAGGTACGCTACTTACATAAGATGTTATTCCGCGAAAAATATTCATATTTCAGATGTACATTAAAATAACTAGTTTTACAATTACAATCTACTATAAAGCGGATGAATTCTTTTTACACAACATAATACGTTTAAGTAAAAAAGAATTTAGTATGCAAATTTTTAATTCAATTCCAAACCGTCATGTTCACCTTGTATGAATTAAATTTCCTTTCACCCAAATCATGGAAATTGAATCAATAAAAAGGATTTCTCTTGAGTCTGCGATAAGTTCACGTGTTCTTATATTCTTCTTCATATTCCCAGAACAGTGGAATCCTTTGGGTTCTCTGGAGAATACTATCGATTGAAATTCAGGATCATATCCTCTTGTTCCGTCTTCAATAAAAAACCATCGATGTAGCTCTTTTCAAATATTCTATGATACTTATTATCATTCCCTCAGTTTATGGAATTTTATTCACCTTGTGAGCATTTGTCGATGCAGCAGATGTGCCATGATGTATCGTAGTCTAATATCTTGGATGAAAATACATCCGGTTTTGTGCTTCTTGGAGTTTGGAGTGAGTGGATGCATGCAAGCAGAATTTTATACAAGAAGTAGATCAAAAATAGATTTAAGTTTTGAGAAAACCTTTGCCCCTTTCATGTATAAAAGAAACAGAATAGTAATATTATTGATTTGGTAGATGAGCATTTTCAATTATTTTTTGTAAAGGAAAAGGTTTCGTTTTGGGAATTGATGGATCCAAATTACCCAGATTTTAAATAAGTAGAAGGACATAAATGAAATGAAGTATCTAGAAAAAGTAGGTGCACAGTTTCCTGCAAACTTTCTCTTCAATAATTGAAAGACAAGTCGGGTATATTACGTTTATGCATGAAACAAGAAAAATTTCCCTTTTTATAATTTCCTGGAGAATACCACTTGTCTCTGCAAATTTATGACCTAAAACTACGACCACA
This sequence comes from Entomobrya multifasciata, assembly GCA_034693345.1. Taxonomy (NCBI): domain Eukaryota; kingdom Metazoa; phylum Arthropoda; class Collembola; order Entomobryomorpha; family Entomobryidae; genus Entomobrya; species Entomobrya multifasciata. The sequence goes on from JAQFXM010002519.1 coordinate 17,676, forward strand.
ATGTATGCAACCATCTGGCTATACTTCTGTTCTACCTGTTGGAAAATTAGGTATGCTATTTGATCCTCCAGTAAAAGTTATTACGTCTGAGTCTGAGGCTGCTTTAAATTACTGATGAAAGATATTGTACACCTCTCAGTCTCCCATTTCATTTTATGTTTGAAGTTTCCCATGAGAAGCGACTCATCCTTGACCTCACTTTTTACGAGGCAACCATCCAGCCTTCCGTGATATGTTCGTAATTTTAGGAAAACTACAAAGTCATTTTCATACAGAGAGAAAGTTAGTCGATCATTTAGTTGAGATAGCCACATCATAATGACCCGCCGTGCATATTGCACGTAACATATATCACATCACAGTCACAGGAAAACACATTATTTCCTTTTCGTACATAAAAACATATTGACATACATACATATCTAACAACATACTTAATACACGTACACATAGACCCATTCTGTGGTATTTTGACTTTTCCTGTAACAAAACGGTTCAAACTGGTTGATTTTGATTTTTATTTTATGGACCTTCGGTCCGTTTGAAATCAGTCTTTCTCTCTCCTTTCAAGTTTCCATTACGAAAATGGTGACTAAACAAAAGAATCATCAGTGAAAAGTGTGTACATAGCAGAGTAGTAAAAACTGCGAATTCCCTTAAAACCATGAATGTGTATCTCTTGTATTGTGCTTCATAAACATCGATACCCGTTTCCAGTATCCATCATCATCATCAAAATCATACTACGTAGTGTAGAAGTCTGTCTGGACTCTAAATTTGAGAGTTTTCTCTTTTTTTCCGCGACCAAATTGAATAGAAGGCTTTGGTTGACCGTTTGTATTCACCTGGTTGGATAGATAAAAGTCTTTCTAAAGCGTAGCATTACATGTTTACTTTCTCTTCTTATATTACCACAGGCATTATAACATCTTATATAAATTCCAGGGAACTAGTCTCATTGTTCATATTACAAAGTTGTGATACACGCGCTCAAAATTGCATGTAGGCGTATTATACAGGTATAAAGCAAAGTCATCCTGGAAACGATAATAATGTTGCGGATGTGTGATAGAATAGAGACGAGAGGAATAAGGACATAAAAATGCTCATTGAAATAAGTGCCAAAGGCTTACTTGTTAGCTTGGCTTTGCATCCACACGTTCTCCTGTATTTTATCTACAACGAACTAAACAAATTATACGGTGCACTTTCGTAAAAGTATGTATTTTGTTGCCTAATGTAATAAAGGGACTTTGTTTATACCTTCAGAAAAATACATAAAAAATAAGTGTGTAAACTTTTTTTGTAGTACAGATTATATTGGACTTTCGTTTGCTAAAATGAGAGAAATGTTGTTTTTACAGAGCTGCGACTATCGTCTGTCGAGAGGATAACTGCCACTTTCTCCGTGTAGACAAGGATGACTTCAATCGTATTCTGAGGGACGTTGAAGCTAATACAGTTCGGTTGAAGGAGCATGGCCAGGATGTGCTGGTACTCGAGAAAATCTCAACAAATAATGCGAATCCTTACTCACATTTCAAGTAAGTATTTTCCATCTCTAACTTTCTTTCTCATTTATCCATTACAATTTCAATAGAGCTTTTATTTAAACCTGGAGAAAAGGTAGTTGGAAGGGAGGTGGTGTGATGTAATGTAAAGCTGCTCTGTGATTACCAAGAAAACGAAGTAAATGATGAAGGAACTCACAATCAGAACACATCTCAGTTTTCTCTGCAGATTCCTTAGAAGTGTGTCCTAACACCCTACTCGCATCCGCCTCTCCCTCTCTTTATTTAAGCTTCATTCAAACAAAATTTCTCCTTATTTTATTATCACGTTCTACCACAAACATAACTTGCATTCGGCACGTATTATAGCGTGTAAAGTAGATATTACGGTTGTGGGAAACATGCGATATAGAATAAATGTGTTGATGAAGGTTGAAAATTGTATGCCGTTGGTTTAACTGCCAAACAGAGAGACGTGGTTGGCATTCATGTTGCACGATGTCACCTTGATTTCAGCACCTCTAAACAATAAGAGTAATCCACCATCACCAAATAGCCTTTTCTAGCACAGTGGCTTTGTTTCTTTCCCTTGAACCACACGGTTTGTACAGTGAAAGTTACCTTTACTTTTGCTACCGCGTCAAATTTAAAAAGAAGTTTAAGCCGCTTCTGTGAAATTTCCTGAGCTGGATGTACCATATCATCCTAGACAGATGTGAAATGCTGCAATTCATTTTAAGTAGTTTGTGACATTTATGGTGTTTTTAAAAATGCATACAAGTGAAAAAGTCTTTCATGTGTTCCTTTTCTCTTTGATTTTTTCTCTCTAGATATACTGTGATGGCTGGAAGCCCAGCAAAAATGCTAGAGCACCTATTAGAAACGCGGTTAGATGGACGGGATCGTTCTTCCGTGGACGCAACGGGACGACGATCCTCTGGAGCTGGAGATACAGACTCGTTCCTCGAAGAATTCCTCATGACGCACATAATATTCATGCCGATTCATCAGTTACTCACCGAACTACAGAGACAATATCCATTTCATACAAAAACAACTAATGGTGGTGATGGAGGAAGTGGTAGCAATGCTACTTCTCCAACATCAGCAGCCAACCCTACAACGTATAGAGACCATTATTTCTTTACTTTTAAATCATTAAAAATAATAGTAAATTTATATAGAATAACTAGAAATCTAGCTGCATACATTACTAACTGTAAAAATACTAATAGAGTAGTAGTTAGTTTCACATAACAAGGAGAAAAGTTAAATTACCATACATGCTTTCTCCTTCACAATTAATTCGACATGCGAAAAAGCATTGCTTAATATTTTAAACTAATGCTGCAAGTAAGTAGGCATATTTTAGCGTAGACTATGAGTATGATAATAAATTATTCATACTCATATAATATTCGACTACTACTTCTACTACTTACAATTAATTAATGTATTGTAAATATGTATATACTATTTGTAATATAATATTTAATGTATGGCTATATAACTTATATATCTACCTCTCTAGCAAACGCTCAATTTTAAAGCTGCCTGCTTGTTAAAGGAGAATGCCTTCGGTCGTCTCGTTAGAAAGATGAGACCATTACTACAAAAAAATCGTAACTAGCACACACAGAACACACAAAGCGGCTTGCCTTTCTATTTTGCTATTACAGCTCTTCAGATGCTACTTCTTCCTACACACACAATTCCACGAACTAATACAACAAACTGCTCTCTGCAACTAACTTCACTCTTTCGCTGGCACCACTATTTTGGCTAGTGGTGTTGCTGGTAAATGGTTGTGTAATGTTCTGCTTTATTCTCTCCTTGTTTGAGTTGATTTTCTGAAACGAAAATGAGGCACTAGAACGAGTCTCTAATTCTGCTTTTCTGTCACATTTACTTTCACCATGTTTTGTTCATTCACCTCTCGATTCGATTGAGAGGTAGTAGGTAGTATTGAGTGCAACTCTATATCAAATCAAAAGAATTTTCAGCTCTGTAGTATGTATTCAGATATCAGTTTAAATTGTGTCTCATTTTCATTTGATCAGTGGGACAAATCGAACAAATATTGTGTGAAAATAAGCATGACAGAAAAACACTAATGATCGTTCATTGTTTTCTTATTAATTTTACTACATCCTATTTTACTCCAGAGATCTAATGTTTTTCATCCATTCTGGTATTGATTGCTGTGTCATAATGGGCGAAAATTGTAAAGTGAAACATGAACATGACAATTTGATGATTAATATATAATAGACAGAGATTCTAAGGGCACAAAACTGTATGTAAACCTTCTGTGTCAAGTTTGAATTCTCTTTTATATTTAGTTGAAATTGTTCCATTTGTTGAAAACTATTACTTGAACGAAACAGAAGTTTGTAGTTTCTTTCTACCTGCTACTACCTGCATACTATAATTAATTATTCAGAAAACAGTATATAGTGATTTGTACAAGACATACTTTCAGACAGCGAAAATAATTTGATGAAACGAAGAAACTTATTTTTTGATGATTTGTGAACCGAGTAACGCGCGTGTTTTCTTTCCATTATCTTTTTTCCCTGAAAGAATCCAGTAAAAGTAAATCAACTCAGTAGATGATTTGAGATGAAGACAAAAAATGGAGTCCTGTTGATAGGAAATGTACAGCACATTCTGCTTTTAAATAAATAGAAATCTTTTTAAAGTTTCTTTTCCTTCAGAAAAAGTTTTACTTTTCTGATTGAACACGGCAAAGAAATGGTCGGATGCATGCAAGCAACGCAACCAGTCTGTAAAAAGCTTGGATTCGGCTCATGATTTCCTAAGTATAATTACTATTACAACAAAAGATTTTTTCCACACGCTTCTCTGGACTCCAATGATGTCTAGATTTTTTTCTATAGTTTTATTTTCCTTCAGGTGGGGGGGGGGGTTTGTTGAAATGTTCTTTTCACAGATTGAAAGTATATAATGATGGGGATGAGTTTCTTTCTTTTTACACCTTAACTTTGTTCATTTTTCTAGTTACTGAGATTCACACTCACAATGTTCCTTAAATAAAAATGTACATACACATTCTTTCCTTTTTCATAGTGAAAATCATATGTATGTATACGATTATAGTGTAAATAAAAAACAAAATTGCTGACGGTAGTGAATAAAACTAAAACTAACCATTTAGAAAAAAATAGATAGATAAACGCAAATAATACTTATAAAGCTGTATCTAAGCCTGTATTGAAATTGAATTATGTACATATGTAATATACTTACAAAAAAGTAACCTACTAAAATGCAATTCACTAGATAAGTTATTTTTATATAGATATAGTGTAAGCAGTAAAAAATGTACCATGATTTGAAAATTTGTGTCAGGCAACAATCAAAAATCTATGTTTTCCTTAACCACGTTGCACTTATAGGATAGATGCCACCTGCCAGGACCGTGAATTCCTTTTGGCTTGTAAACGTCGAGTGGTTCAATTTGTTCATCGGTGGATAACGACGATTGGGGACCCGGTTTTTGATGAACAGTGTACACATACTTTTCTTGATGTAAGTATTGCGTAAAAAGATTTTTTCGCTTGTTTATTTAGAGAGACAAGGAAAAGGCTTTATTTTTTGTGTTGCTATTTACAAACCAACCAAGCCTTCCTCGTTTTCTTCTTGTTTCTCTTTCGTTTCATGCTTATTCACTCGACTTTTTTTCTACTATGTAAACTTTCTAGTTTCCTTTGATTTGAATATATGTACAAGTAGGAGAAAAAAGAAGAGAGATGAATTTACAGATGCATAATTTCACATTAGCGTGTATTACAACTTATACAAGTTTGTACTTTCTCTTGAGATATACTTTCTGTGTTGTACACAATACATACTTAAATAAGTTTGGGGTAATGTACGAAACTTCAGCATTCATTATTTGCTTAATGTTTATACGTTCTTTTGTACAAAAGTATAAAAAGTGTTCACCTGAATTTGTTTAGAAGTCTACTCCCTTATGCATATCTGTTCTACATGCTACCTCTGCTGCTACCTTTTTTCTAAGTTTGTGAAACAAGCAAGGTTAGTTTCTTTCAGAAGTGAATTTGTTCCTCCACTTACACCCAGTGTTTCACTAGCAGCAGGGTTCTCTCGCTAGTTTTAGGGCAAATTCTATAGAATGATCGTGAGTATGATTCCGATCGAGATATTATTATTAGAGCTGACTGAAAAAATGAGAAAATAGTACCTTGCGTTAAATTGAGAAAGACAAAAATGTGCAAAGAATCAGGAAAAATATATAGAGAAAGCCTTGTCATTAGTTGGAAATAATTATAAACTATACGATCGGAATTTTTTTTACCATGCTCATATTTTTTAACTGGAGACGAATAATCTAACTTAATTATAGCATAGTTTCAAAAAGTCAGAAAATAGAATGATCTTACGTTTCAAAACGTTTCGTTTTAAATAGCTGTTTGGTTGGATGAATGTTTAGAGATATAGTTTCTGGTTTCGATGATTTATCTAATTATAAATTGAAAAAAATATAAAATTTTTCTTGAAATCTTTTTAAACAGGAATTATTTAAAGAAATTCAAGAAGAAAGTAGCACATCCGGGGCTTTAAGGGACGAGGTGAATCTAATGCTTCAGGTAATGGAATTGAAGCGACAGTACAATGAGGAAACAACACAAGCTGCAGGGCAAAAATGGAAACTGCCTCCCTCTGGACAGCCAGTCAGTTTATTTGGAAATCCATCCTCTAATGAAGAAACTACAGAGAGTAAGGATCGACGGTGTTGCATGAGGCCTCCAGACGATAGTAAGTGATTTAATAAAAGCTTAGTCCACCTGTAATCGTAAAAACTAATTATACTGTGCATTGTTCTTACTCGAACATAAACATACATTTACATATAATATGCCTGATTTTAAAAATAAGTGGAAAAAAGTTTACTAAATGAGCGTTCCTGTATCTGAACTGATAGCTGCATATTTATATCTAATTTACATTTTAGGGTTAAAAGACCAGGAAAAGTAATTATAAACCGTTATGATATGAAAATCCACGAAGCCATTTGATGTAGACATTGCTTACTATATAGTTTACTAATAAAATTAACTCTTTCATGTTGAGGATGTTATGGATTACAAGACAGGCAGTCACTTGCACTTCTTATTCCCACCCGTGAGTACGTGTCGAAATGGAACACGTTTTGCTTGTTATTTTTTCGAGCGCTTGGATAAGCTTCGAAGACGAAAAAGTGAAGGATTTTTTGA
>JAQFXM010002520.1:0-24446 GCA_034693345.1 Entomobrya multifasciata
ACAGAGATAATGGGTAATAGCTTTGAAATGAATTGGATCGCACAAAAAGTAGGAAGTCAAGATGAGAAAGGGCAAAACAACAGTAGGCCAGTGCATTAAGGCGTAAGCAAACTGATCAAGTTTCCGAATTCATTAGTGGAAAGGCAAATACACAAAGTGTTTTAGTAATACGTTTTTATTTTCAGGAAGAGAAGTTCAATTTCTCGTTATGTCTCGACCCAGAATCGAAATTGTTGCGATCATTACATGATTAAATAGAAGGTTTATAAATGTATGAAATGTAGACTTTATCGGAATTCTTTTTTGTCTCAATGTTTCCAGTTCTCATTAACATACGAGTGATTTCCCCTCAAACATCAAACAACATCAAATGTCAAGAATCCTATTTTTCATTTGGTTGATGATCTGGAGGACAGGGGGAAACCGGAGAAAAATTGACAAAGGGTCCTCTACTTCAACTTGAGATTTAATTTTGTATTGGAATTTTAATCAAATTTAGAAGATTAATGCTAAACACTGCTTTAAATGTACCAAGTTCATATTTTCATGTAGCTAATGTTAGCAGTAGTAGTCTTTGATGTTTAAAATTAACTATAAAACCTTAATTTACGCACAGGATAGTAATAAAAAAGACAATTTGTCAGACTGCACGTTTACAAAATAAGCATATTATTTGTTATTTACCGATCCGATATTGTGACTTTAATTCTTTGAATTCTCATGAAGTACCAATATTTTTATATCAAATTTGTTTCGGTTTACTTAGCTCTTAGCTGACCTGGCTACATTTTCTTTATTGTTACTCTTAGCTGAGAATTCGAAAGCAGGAGGAATCTGTCTATGATCATATTTTTATTTCAGGTGAATATTTTGACTATAAACGTTAATATTTACCAATTTAGTTTCTTGCAGAAATTTTAAGTGCATTTAGGAAAATTGTGAAACTGATAAGTGTGTTGTAGCTAAATAAAATGTGACGCTTGGTTTTCCATTGAAGTCCAAGAACAAAAACCAGCTCTAGGGCGGCTCATTCTTTTTCAGAAAGGGAAAAGGAATCATCATGCTTCCATACCCCCAACCAAACCCGAACATTTCACAATATTCTATTTCACTCTCAAAGGCAGTAATCGTTCATTATTCAAATTGAAACCAAAATTCAAGTAAAAACTGCACTTTTATGTACATCATCAACCCAACAACATACACACATACCTACAGACATGCCCTGAAAAGTTCAAAGTAGCGAGAAAAAGTCATGACGCCACTCCATTTACGTTTGCAACTATTCTCCAGTGAGCGAGAGTGATTCTGCTGCTGTATATCCACTCCTTCTCCTGCTCGAACGATGATTTAAGGACCTATTAATTATACACCTTTCATTTACATTAGCAATCCAGCCAATTACAGGTTTTCACTCTTAAATGCACATACGTTATAGTTCACTCCAGACTCCAGCGCTTTTCCAGCAATCCAATGCATCAGCCCATTGTAAAAAAATACATCATACAAACATGACCGTTCCTCCATCTACGCTTTTTGACAAGTCGATAAAAAGTGGCCAAATAAGGCCGGGCCAAAAACCCGAGTTAACAACACAATTATCGTCGTCACCTTCACCTGTACATATACATACTCACTCGAAGGCTACACCTGTTTTTCTTACTGCACCTGAATTGAACGAATTAGTGTTGGTATAATAAAAATTAAGAAATTTACATAATGTGAGCAGTGCAAAGAGTATACCTTCCTGTAAAGCTACAAAATGTGCGTACAAATTTTCTTTCGATTTCTTTGCGTGTCATGAAACCAGCCGAGAATAAAATGTCGATATGATATGACTAATGGAAAATCGTGCTCTCTGTTTAAACTCTCTTTGTATATTTTCTGGTGATATATTATACAACCTTATCAAATTTTCTTAGGGGTCTTGGTCCTCTCCTGTCCATGTATATTTTTTGCTTCACTTCTTCCCAAATCACTTTTCATTTCACTCAAATCTGCTTACCATTTCAAATTGGGCTATTGGGTTATATCATTTCATTTTATTATCAGAAAGCATCATTATTACATTACATTCGACATTGCCTCATCTCATCTTCTCTTTAGATCAAGAGAAGAAGAATGAAAAAAATTGTACCTGTCGCCGGTCTTAATTGCACTTGTTCATGAATCATATCAGAGAATATGTCAAACGAGACTAATTTCAAATTCACTTTCAATAAATAAAACGAACAGACATGCATACTACTTTTGCTTTGCCTTCTAACCCATCCTATCGCATGTAGTAGTCCAATCCAATCAAGTATCCAAATTCAACAATAAACCAACCTGACCAGCTATCATAAAAATGTGCATTGTTACTTTGTACTCGTTACCTTATAAAAAAGTCTTGGATGGATTGTACATTTTGCCTTGGCCCTTTACCATTAACCACCTGACCCAAAGAAAAGCAGAAAGTCAGTTAAGTGCATGCATGCCAGTTTCAATCAACCTATAATAATAAAGCTAACAAGAAAATGATGCTCAAGGTCGACCATTGTCCATTTTACATTATTGCTTCCAGTTCAATCCATAAAATCAAATACATTTATAATGTATCCGGCTGCTGGATGCTGAAATGAGTTTACGGCTATTACAGAGGCACATAAGAAATTGACGTGTATCAATTCACTGGCTCCAGTAAAACTGAATGGCTAGACGTTCACTAAAACCTTTAAAACAGCAGAAAAAAGAATTTGATATTTTCTAAAAGTTTTTTCAAAACTTCAAAAGTTTTTGTAGAATGGTATCCCAATTTTTAAAATTAGACTGCAAAATTTACATAACACGCGTAAAATAAGTTAATAGCTTAAGATAACATTTGGAAAGAACTTGCAAAATAATTTAACAAATTATTAAAATATTCCTATTTTCTTGTAGGCTTCCATGCAAAATGTCTTAATTACAACAGATGTTCGGGAAAAATCTAATTAGCTGACCTTTTGTACTTCATAAAATCTTCAAGTTTCGGATTACCAAAGGATTTAATAAGTCAAACTACTTTTCAATGTTTTATTCTCCCAAATAGTTATAAACTATCCCATCCATATGCCATTACTTCACAGTTCACAGTACTTTTATAAGTAATTAGTATAAAATTGTATACTGAAATTATCGAGTTGTTAAACTTGTTGGATTGGATATACATATACAAAAGATAGGATCAGATTGCGTGTAAAGTTGCACTATTCCTCCAATTCCCATTGTTCTTTTGCTCATTTTAATCTCTCGCAAGGCAACTTGTATGACTTCTTTAATATCGACTACTCTACCTTGCATGTTGCCTTTTTTTGTCTCTCTCCAGTCAGTCGAGTCCACCAGTTAAAAAGAATTAAAAAGCATTTAAAAACAAACAAAGTCATTTCTCTCAAATCAAATGACAGGTCAGATGCAGTTTAGATTATAGTCAACTTGAAAACAAATCCCTGCACTGCAACTGCAACCTGGATAATAGCATCATGGATAACATCAAAAAATCAACCAATATCATATACTCAAGTCATTGTCGAAAAAAAACAAGATTCAATCTTCTTGTTCCAAATGGTAGTTTACAACTCATCGTATTAATTTTCGGTAGCTACTTAACTTTAAAACTCATTTCCCCCTGGAACATAACCCAGTTGCCAAGTAAATTGCACTGTTCAAGTACAAATCAGAATTGTATGTGATTTAGGTGCTCAATCACAAGGCATAACATGGTGTCCGATCCCTATCAATTTTTTTTCTACAAGTAGCCACTATACAAAAAAAACAAATCTCTTTTGTCTTCAGACTGTACAAAAAATAAAAGCACCTGTAATTCTTCTAGAAAATAAATTTCTTTCTCTCTTGTCTTACAAGTACTGCTACTCACAACTCGCCTGACTTGACTAACTACTACACATTAATTCGTCAGTGTTCTTCTTGTCGCATTTTATTTATTTACATACTTATTTAATCAGTAGCCGCAAAACTTGTATGTAGAACACTGATAAATTACAGCATAAAAACCTTTTCCAAACTAAAAATTATTACAGTTTAAAAAGCAACAGAGTGTTTTCTTTTGTCTTCCTTCTTATACAGTTCAGTAGTAACTTTTTGAATATCTTTTTGTGTTACTAAAATACATAGTTTTCGCTTTGATTATATCACACATGCAATCCCAAAATTCCTTCTTTTCTTTGCTGCTGGCATTGTTGTGGCAAACCATAAGAGTACAAAAAAGAGAGAGAAATGAACAGTGGAATAATAGCGGGGACAAGTACAAGTGAGATCAATAAATCTTTTTCTAAAATTTGTGTGTATTTCTACCACTACTTTACACAAAACCAAAAGATAAGTTCTTCAGAGTTTCTGTGTCCTCTTTTTCCAAACACAAAAGCTTGGGAGACACATTTAAAATGAGCAATGGCTGGGCTGACTCGGTCGCTCGGATTTTTTTTTCGCCAGCAGCACCAACACCACTACCACCACTCAAACAACTAGTCTCCCAAAAAGCAAAAGTTTTAAATGCAAATAATAATAGGTGATAATGATAATAATAAAGTTTGTCTGAAGGTATGAGAGTGTGGATGTGGATACATAATATGTAGATACATATATTATATTAATGTTGTACAAGAAGTCCTTGTGGTTTTGCTCTTTTGAAAGAAGAAAAGGTGACACGTTTTATCTCCATGATTTATTCTCATTTTCTCCCTTGTTCCTTATTACAAAATAGTAGTAGTAGTCGACGTCAGCATCTTCAGCATCGCCATCATCCTCATCAGCACCAACATTGTCGTCGTCGTCACCCTTTTTTTATTCAAGCAAAAAATAAAAACAGCAGCAGCACCGACCGACGACCACAGCATATTACATTACCACTTTCAAATTAATTATTATTATTTACGAGTTCACTTAACGAGAGAGAAAAGGGGCTAAAGGTCTTTATAGAAAAATCTTGTATGTGTGTGCGTAAATTTTAAATTGAAAAAATTGTGTAATGACAGGACAAGACGAAGAGTCACTTTGAATTTGACAATGAGAGTCTCTCACTGAATCACACTCAGCAGTCACACAGGTGAATAATTTATGAGAATTTTTTTGGGAAAGCGAGAAAAAAAGAGTATGAGAGAAGAAGGGAAAATATATATAATAGTTGGAGACAAGTTGGCAATGTATCATTGAAATTAGACATTTAACCATTCTTCTTTATTGCTTTTTACAACATTCTTGAGATGAATGGGTCTAGTTACACGGGGACATAATCACATCATTTTCATGATGATCCTGCTGATGATGATGGCTAGAATGGGATACTACCTGCCTTCCTTCCTCAGCAATTCTTTCTGATGAATAATGTGAATGTGGTAATAAGAATACAACATAATGGACCAGGTTTGTTCCCCAAAAAGTTTATGTGAATGTGGTTACTACATAACATACTTTACTATTACTGCTATTCTACTAATGTATAAGCTTATGGGAGAAATCTTTTCCAGAGAGACACCAAAGTGTCACCCTGTAAATTACATTCTTTTCACTATGTCTTCTCGGTATGGCATGCATGCATAAGAGTAAACGTAGCTTGTACTTGGGTGACGCTAAAGAAGAAGAAGAATTAACTAGCTAATTGCTATCATCCTCCTTCCTTTTTTTCTCTTGAGAGAGGGAATACTATCTTCTGCTACTGCTGCTGTTGAAGACGAAGAGACACTGAAATTGCACATTCACACGCATAAATATACCAAAAGCATTCACAGTACACGCACATGAACATAAAATGTCATTTTTCTTTCAGGACCACGACGACAATGACCACAGAGACCAGACCAGAAGGAAGAAGAAGCAAGTTTAAAAGCCATTTGTACACGCTGACGACATGTTTGCGTTTACTATAAACTTTAAGACCTGTGAGCTCTCTCTCTCTCTCTGCAAAATGTTTTATCCAACACAAACCATACTTTTAATGTGAAACTGTTACAATAAAAAATGTAGTTTGGTTTTTGGAGAGAGAGGAGAAAAACGATGACGGAGGTACAACGCGAAATCCCAGCAGAGGGGCTTCTTTAAAAAACTTTTTTGTCCACACGAGTCTACTGGACTGCTATGTAGTAAAATGCTGGCTACTTAAATCAAGGTGGGGTAATATAGTGGAGTAATGTAATGGTGGTTTTTGAAAAAGATTTTAGGCAATTTTCTCTGTAAAAAATGGGCAAAGTTGTGTTTGTGGTGGTGGTAGTTCCCACGATTATTATGGAACGGACTGGCATGCCTGGTGGAAGGACATGAAGGAAAATGAAATGCTTTTGAATTTTATACATATTTATGGATAGAAAGGCACACATAACATTATTTAAACATTTATACATTACCAGGAAAATGTCTCAAGGCGTTTTAAGTGGGAGTTGTAGATATAAAGTGGCCAAAAACAGATATATTTATTCCTTTGGCAGAGTAAACTTGGTATTGCGATTTTCATTGCTACTACTGTTTATGATGAGGAAGAAAAAGTAGAGGAAGGAAGGTAATTTATCAACAAGACACATAAGCTCACAGGTGAACGTCACCTTACGAAATTTCTCAAAATAATTTGTCGGAAAGAGTTTTGAAATATTACTTTTATGGGTGGGTTTATACTTGTGGGCTTGCACCTTCAGCTTTCACTTGTGGATAATTTATAATTGGCTACTTAATTATGCTGGGGTTGAAATATTTTACAGTACCTGAACTGAGTTTGTTATTGCAGCGGAATTCTGTCGAATATTGAATATGACTGCTCCAATACATTAAATGCATGCAGAATGTTCAAAGTAAAAATTCAAACGTTTAGACGCTAATAAAAAAGTTTAAGAAGTTTGAATGTTGTACCACTAAATAGATGAGTCTCTCCTATTGATAATTGCATTCATAGATAGCTAGTAGAGAAATATAAAACCTTATACAATACATAATTCATTCATAATCTCTATCTATACATGGTGCAGGTACACTCACACAATCGCAATGCTAGCATTTTAAAAACAAATTAGTGTCAAATGTGTTTATTTGCTAAACTAACAATCTCTAGAATCATTGAGTTTTAGTAGGTGAATTCAGATTTAATTGTAATAGCACGTTGACTTCATTTCGCAGTTATAATCAGCTAATAATGAATTTCGGACAGATACCTTCTTTGCAAATCACTGCCTACGAAGCTAGTTGATATTTTACACGATTCGGGCAAATTTTTTGCCTAAACTTCATTGATATCATCATAATCATGGCGTTACCTTTATCTATTTATATTCAATGTTTGAAATTGATTTAATTTTTGTTTCAGTGTTTAACGCTTCAGCATCGTAATATCGTAATGCAGCAATTCAGATCTTCTACCCATGTAAATCCCTTTCTGTGTTAAAAGTAATAATTGCACTCAAAATCTTTCAAGAAAATAAGAGTATTTAAAAAAAAAGATATATTTCTCTTCTAATCATAAGTTTAGCTCATTTTTTACAAATAATAATAATAGTAACATTAAATTCAAGTTTTTAGAGATAAATGGTGCATCATTACGTTTTACACAATGAGCAAAGTAGTCAGATAATAGTGTACAGTTTTTCACCTTCTTCTTTCACAAAATAAAAGAGAAAGAAAGCAAGGAGATTCCCACTTTGCCGAAAAAAGAGAAACGTATTATTTTTCAGGAACCTCAGAGTATCCTCTATACACATATGTATGTATATGTATGTATATATATCTTTTGTATGATAATGAATGAATGAAATGTACTCTTCCTCTTGTCTTCTGTCTAGCATACCAGCAAAATGGACTAATTTTCAAAACTCTTTTATATTCATACGAAAAAAAATCCTTGAGAATTGGACATGTGTTGGTAATTAAAGTTTCCGCACTGTTGCTACCAGAATAACTATTCATGGAGGAAAAAAGCACGTTCTATTATCTCTCAACTCCTCCAAACATACTCCCTCTCCCTCCCACCCCTTTTTTCTAAAAGATAGACATAATCACACACACAAAAGAAAAGAGCAAAAGCACCCATCCTACAGAATACACGCTACAACGTAATAATAACACTGACTAGATGAGACGGTGATACCTTTCCTTTCTTTTTACACTTTGTGAATAAAGAGAGCAAAACTCATTCATTCATTTTCCCTCTATTTTTCCTCCTTTTCAGAAAATTTTCTCAAGAAAAAAAGTGTCTTTTGGAAATTAAAGTGTGGACAAAAGCAAGTAAATTTTAATCGGACCCCATGTAACTAAATGTAAATGTAACCTTCGTGCATTTCAGAAAATGTGAGATGAGAGAGTTGCGTGCCCTCCTGGGTTGATGGTCCTCTTTTGGTGGTCTGCGTCTGGCCTGGCCTTCAGCGTTGTCTTTTCATTTGCGAACGACCGTTACAAAATGTAAATTCCAAATCTACTGAGAAAAAACCCCAATGTTGTTTTTTCTCGATACTTTCTTTCCTTGTACTTCTTAATATCGCCTGTCACTGCAATGCCACCACCCCAATTTTACCATCAATATTATTATATTATCACTAGAAAATTTATTTTGAAAACTTTCCCAAGTGAAAACTCTTCGTCAAACTCCCCTTCTTTCTTTCTTCTTTGGTGACATTTACCTTTCACTCTCTCTGAACAATAAAAGGAGGGATTGTGTTATTAGCAGAAGAAGTACAAGAGAAAATGTGAATTCATCCCTTGAGCTCTTTTCTCAGTCTTTTTTTTGTTATGTCATCGTCACCGTCACTGTTTTCATTATTGTCTGAAATACAGAGACTGGTTTGGTTTAATTTAAATATTTTGTATATAAACAACACAAGAAAATAGGGGAACGGTGGGTGGAGGATGACGAAAAACCGACAAAAGAACAAAGAGAAAAATAAGTATAATACTTTTAATCACTTGCCATTCTCTTCTTATTTTACACGGTGGAAAACTGACAATGAGGATGATAATGGGGGTGGGAAAGTGGGAATACGTGCTTGATCATTGGGAGCACTGAAGAAAGCGGTGTGTTTTTTTTTTTGGTTTCGTCTTTTAGAAAATACGCAACATTGAATAGTATTCCATGCAGATGAACAAGTGCACTTTTTTCATTCATTTCATTTAGAGAAATACTTTTTTTTGGCTCATTTGAAAAATGGTCCACTTGTCGGCAATTAACAGATCACAATTTGAATACAAATGGGAAGTTAGAGATTTCGGTACATAGAATGAAAAAAGGGTTGGAAAATTAAAAATAGTCGAAACAAAAGAAAAGGGTTTAATGAAAACGGTAAAAATAAGGTCTTTTTTGTGTCAATGTTTGAAGTTTCTTACTGATGACTTGTGACCAAGATGGCGTCAAATTACGAAGTTGTATTGAATTAGAAGTAAATACAGAACACAAATCTGCTGAAGTAAAAAAATCAGTATGAATTCCACCATGTTGACGTGCGTGTTTTGTTGTGACATCCGTGCGAGTGCAAATGCATCTGATCCTTATCAATTTCGTCATACGTATATTGTCCTTGATTAAAGCTATTTTACTCTATGCGCCTATTCTGTGTTACACAATGCGTTTGAATAGTATTTTTATTTATCACGTTTAATTCCTTCTCATTTTCCTTGCAAGTTTAAAGTGTTCTTTACACTTATCTCGAACCCCTTGTATTTTCAAAGCAATGCAATAATAATGCTCCATCCAAAAGAATATTCCCTTTTTATGTTGAGCTTCTTTTGAATTGAGTCCCCTCGTCGGTTTCTTTTTATACTGAAAGGCAATGCATCGCTGTGTAGCCATCATCATCACTAATCAAAGAAAAAACAGTATACAATCCAACCTCATTACCTTTTATCCAGCTAACAATAATAAATGTAGTATAAAACGGTTTTACACATGTAGTCGAAATTTTTGTTGACTTTTTAAACAAAGATTGTTTTCCAATGAAGCATTTTTCATTAATTTTCTATCAATTAAAAATTTGTGGCATTTTGGCGATATATATTAAATATAATAACTTACTGCGTAATTTCACATTGACCAGATCCAATTATGACCCTGAAATAGATATTGCGCATGTAAGTAAAAAGTGAAACAGAAGAATAAGGAATAAGATCGCTTAATTAACTATGAAAAATGATTTAAAACAGTTAAATTTACGTTGAGAATTCGTAAGTATGGCAAGTTGGAATTGGAAAGAGCTTTCCAATAAACCCTTTTCATTAGTTTTTCGAACTTATTGCTTGTTCCAACCTGTCGATTGCTTGTTCAACTAAAATGACTGCAGTTCCTTGAAATTAAACCAGACTAATCGGCTTGAGTTTAGCTTCATAATATATGCATATTACTTTATAGATTTAGAAAGACAGACAAACATTTCAGAATCAACACAATATTAAAGTTTTCACTATGAGAAAAGCATCAAAATATCTATTTTCACCACTTCACTATACACCGCAACCATCATCTTTAAAACTTCGTATAATTTATCATATTCAAATTCAACATTTCTAAGCCTTCAACCATCAAATAAAATACTTTATACGAAAATATTATTAAAACATGCATTATAATAACTTTTTATGAGTACGACAAACGATATGGTCACATGCTTATTCATCATCATCGCCTCATTATCCCCCTTTTTCATCATCATTTTCGACCATTCAATAAACTTGCCCATTAAGCACACTTTTTTCATAAAGAAGTTCATCCTCATCCTACACTTATAAAAAAGCTCATTATTAATTTTAAAAAGATGTATTCAATTCAAACTTGCAATATGTTGTTGCATCATCGACTTTTTTATCTATTGTGGTGGTGGCTAACGAAAACAAAATTTGAAAACGATACTCTCTGTGGAAATAACACCGCTTAAAAATCCTTACAGTGACTTAAAGTAAATCTATAAATATCGCGTGACGAATCAAAACATATCGCTATCAAATCACATACACAGAGACTCAACCAAAAAAATCTTGAAACCTGAAGAAACATCATTTCCACTCTTTTCTCGATCTTTTTTGTGTGCAATCAAATGACGTAGTTTTTTATCAGTTTAAAAAATGGAATACGACCTGATGAACGTGCGATACCATTTTTACACCATTTTTTTACATCGTCCTCGTCCCTACAATGATCACAAATGAGTCAGCTTCTTCGCAGTTAAATGAAATTCTCAAAAAAGGAATAAAATTATTTTTGTATTTCTTCCCAATTTAAAAATAAAAAGGATTATTACGACGTAACTCTGTTCGCACACGTTTTATAGTTTGTTTTACCCAGAAATTCATACATTTCTTTTTGTAGTTCCAGGTCATGGTAAAAATTGAGTTAACTTGTTTCATTTTTCAACAGAATTCAACTCCAAAAGACACAAAAGAAACACGAACGAAACACACTTTCTGTGAGAAAAAACGAAAATGAATTACAGATGCAAAGAAAAACACAAAGTTGCATAAAGATGTTCATTAGAACAAGATATTTAGAAAAAAGTTGAGTGAAGCACTGCACACTGAAAAAATTAGATAGAAAAAAGCTTTTCATGAATTTTTGTCACTTTTTACATGTGTTACGGAAAACGGAAGGAGGGAACAACGTTATTAGCCTCAATTGCGTTATGAAAAAGGATGTGTGCACCAAACCAAACCAAATACCAACCTGCTTCACAGAATTAAATAGACAAGTTGTTGGATAAGACGAAGAAGTGGGTTATGCATGTTAAATAATTCCATACACACAAGAAGTAATAAAAAAGTCAAAAAGTGTGTACGTGCAAATTTTTTAAAGAGTTGAGTTGACTTTTTATTTACTAGAGAGAAAATGCACAACATGTGAGTGTGATCAAGATGATGATGGTGATAGCGATGATGATGATATGAGATGACGATATTATACAAGGCGGATTATTAGACTGCGAGGCGATCTAGGTTTTCTTTTCTAGACACTCAAGAAAACCAAACCACTTTGTTGTGTATGTTTGTGTAGTATTTTTTCAGACTTATTTTTATTTATGAGGTAAATAACTTTATTTTCCTTTTTTTATTTCTTCGTCTTTCTATTAGAATAAGAAAGAAAGAAAAAAAGATATGAAGGAAAGTTGCTGTTTACTGAGTACGTCTACAGAATAGGAAACTGGTCACCACACGTATCATGGTAATCCACGGCTGGGGGCGAATTTTCGGTTAGTTGAACTGACTGAGAGTGAGTTGAGTTAGAGTGGCTGAAGTAAATATGAGTTGATTATGTCATGAAAATGATGTAATGATGAAAGATATTTTTCTTATGGCTATTTTGGACTGGTTGGGGCTGATTAAGATGGTCGTGGTTTGGTTTGTTTTGGGACAAGAGCCACCCAAACACTAAAAAATATGAAGTTATTAAACTGTCGGTATTATGACTTTTGTGTAGGTATACATGTAATGTAGGTAGCTAGAAAGCTAAAATAAAAAGCTTAATTTTTCTTTTTCCTCCGAGTTTTGCTCTCATTTACAAGAGAGAAAATGATGACGTTGTTGAGAAAATGTGGGTTCCTAAGAAAAAAACGAACAAGTCAAATGAAGTAAGTAGTCTTATCTGACTAGGCAGACAGGTCTTAATAGTAATCATATGTTAGGCATGCATGTGAACGATGTAAAAATGTTAAACTTTTTTAAGAGAAAAAAATATTTGATATAAAAATGTGTTTGGACCCAATACCTACGCATGCACAAAAGTTCATCACGGCCAAGGGCAGGTGAAATGAACGACGAACAAAACGAGAAACGAATGCTTTTTACTGATAAATTTCAATTTACTCACTGCTTTTTTATGCACTATACTATATAGTGAATATATGTATGTTTGTTATTGTGTGTATACATATTTTTCACAAGAAAAAAAGTCCAATTTTTACTCTGCAATGATATAATATATTTTTTCCCGGTTTACTTTTTTAGTTTAGTCTCCTATCGTTCCTTCACCCGAAGAAGTAGTTATGTTGGTGGTGGCGCAACCTAAAAAAGTAGATTTTTAGGGCTTTTACTCTTGTACAAATAACCACAACCAGTTTGGATTTCCTTATCATTCCTCATTTGGAATGGAAAGTGGAAATAAGAAGGAAATCGTGCCTTAAAAGTTGACAAAATTACATAAAAAATTTATAAAAAATAATAGTTCGAAATATAAAGTAAACATGATTGATTTTTTAAACAATCCCTGTTTTGGGAAAAGAGTGCTCATTGTTGCAATTTTGGTGTTGAGTATATCAAAAAGTGGTATGCTTCTGGCTTTATATGATACCGATACCACCGGAAATCAGGAAAATACAGATTGGAACAATGTCGAGGTAAAAATTGTGTAAAACCCCAAAACAAAAGAATTTTTTAGTTTGGTTTGCTAACTTGATACTCATATTTTTCCGTTAATTTACAGCCGACGTGTCCAACCACAGGTAAAACAAATCTCACATTTCGCAACCTCTGCGAAATGTACACAATTTGTGAGGAGGGTCGACTTACCCTCGAAACTTGCCCTGATGGCTTATACTACAACAAGCGGAAAAAGATATGTGACTTGAGAAGCAACGTGCCGGATTGTGAGCCTTTGGACAAGCACGTCCCATCTACAGCTCGACCAAGTCGTCGACTTGTTGCAAGGATCAAGCAAAACTTTGAGTGTGACCCTTTGGACATTGTGGTGAAACGGAAGGGAATGAGAAGATGTAGAGTCCAGGTGGTCTGCGCTAACGGAGTTTCCTTCATTTTAAGACGGTGCATGCAAACAATCAGCTTCAGGGTTTGAAAAATAATAATTCTTGTGTTTTTTTATTTTGTAACGGGACACTCCACACACTTCAATATTTGTGCCTGTAAGCTTTTATTTTTAAAATTTATGTTGATAGATGGATAGTTAGTGGACGATGATAAAAAAGAGATTTGTGGCTGTACACTTTTTTATTTGTTGATTTTTTTCTAAATGGTCACATCACAGTTACCGTTTAGAAATGCATTGAGTATTGAGTCAATATATGTATTTGTAATATAAGTACAATCATGTTCCTATAAACTTGATCTTTTTTTCTGAATAAAGCTAATAATTTAATTTTAGTCATCCGACCCGACAAAAGTTGGCATTGATTACATTGCATTGACTTGACACGACACTAATTAGCAAAGTACACTCATTTCCCATTAGTCTTTAAATAGATTGCGTGTTTGGTGGGATAAAAAAATATTGGTCAGTCAAGTCAGCAATCATCAACCACAAATAGGGGATTGAGTTCACATATATTTCTGTTTAAAGCTCATAAATTAAATACTTATTCATTGCGTTCCGATCACCATTTCAGTTTTAAAAAGCTTAGTGATGTAAAAGTAAATATATTTAACGTTGCGGCTTGGTTTGTGAATAGGATCTAGACTTAGACGATCTACTTTCACACGTCACGTCACACAGGTTTATAGCACACACGGCCCGACGAACGAGCATTCGAATTTTATTAGTTGACAATGACACACATACATAGAGAACCAGAGAGAGATGTTTTTATGCAAACAAGACTTTTGCATTTACGTTTCATGACATGAAAATAACATGTAAAAGTAAAGTACCCGATACAAGACCATGAGTGACAGTGAAAACCCCATCGAAAAAATACCAATATATATAATTATTATGCACATGCATAACATGTCCCAGTCCCAAAATAATTTCATTTAGTCTGTGAATACTCCAACGCAAACAACTTTTTTTTAGTTTTTCAGTCATTTTAATCTTTTTACTCATTTGTCACCTATTTCATTTCAATTTCAACAGAATAAAAATATGTGCGACTGGTACAAGAGTCTATTACATTACGTACATATGAATATATTTTTTTAGGTTAAGTGAAGGGAAAACTAGATAGGTACATATATAGATAGTCAATTATGTAGACTACATTTAAAAATAGTACTATTTCAGAATAATTTCATTACGTCTACTTTTTTATCCTGTTATCTTGATTTCTCACACGGATTGTCCTTGAAGTATCTACTGTACGCTATTTCCCTCCTTGCCAAATTCCTGAGCCCTTTGCACGTGGACTTCATCAAAAATTGCGCATGCCCTTCCTGATGATCATGAACAGAATTGCAGTGCCTTGCCTTCATAAATGTTGTCGGAATCTTATCCTTTGGCCATGGTGGATATCCTTCTTTGAGCACCGTACAATAGCATTCCCGGCACATTGACAAGAAAGCCATTTTATACTTTCCCTCAGTTCTCGGATCCACAGTATTCAAAACTTTGTACTTTTCCTTGGTCTGGTAATAGTCAGAGTAGTAAAGTTCTCTGAAACAAATCATGCACTGGTCAGCCCCTTCTGGATGGCAAACAATGCGCACTCGGGGGATTAGCCTACCCTCAGGATCGGTTATTCGAAAGCTTTGCTTAAATGCAGGTGTGTTCAATTCATAACTTCCCACCCCAATCTTGTCATTTCCCTCATCTTTTGGAAAGCGAGGATTTTCAAAGCCCATTCCAAAAGCGGAAAACTTTTTTGGACACAATTTTGCCCGTTCTTTGTTCTTGTCCACTTTAATCTTTCGTCGTTTCTGGATATCAGGTCGGCTGTGTTCTTTATGGAGGGTCTTCACTTCCAAAGATTTTCTTCCTGGTGCTCCTCTAACTGCTGTGTGCTGATGCGCTATTTCTGCATCGTACTTTGCACACTGTCGTTCTGCGATATCTTCGTATTCCTGAACAAAATCAGTCCATTTTATGGGTACTGGACGCTCACTCTTTTTCACCCGTGGGGGTAACAACTGCGCTTGGTAATCGTTTGGAGCTGGAGTGTCTTCACCAACCAGTGGAGGAAATCTTTCTGCTAATAGGCCACCAATTCCATATCCTAACGTGCTTATTGGCTTCTGGAGAAGATCTGAGGATGGAGTGTAATTACAATGGGGATTCTCATCAATTGGGAGACAGTACGTGAGACCAAATTTACTGTGACCGGGGTCCTCAGGATAGTATTCACGTTCTACTCCAGATAGGAAAGCGACTTTTGGGCGATAATGACTTACTGCAAAGATTCAAATATAATGTTTATAAGTTTTGTATTCATTTAAATTTGAGTAAGTATTAAAAATACAAATGCGTGATTTACTCTTGATTGAAATTTCCCATGGCCATTCGGAATCCTCTTTTGCCGGTTTTTTAGGCTTGGCCTTTGTTTCTTCGGTCATTTTAAAAATATCAGCCTAAAGTGTGCGTAGGGTGACTTTGTCTTCAACGCTCTTTACTCGTCCTTAGTCCTTAGCAATCCCAATCTGCCTCTAGTTCTTTTTTCGATCTATATGCGTACATGGTATGATTAGTATTTCAGATGTTGCAGTTGTAACCAACTTACAACCAGCTCAAAAATTAAATCAAGTAATTTAAAAATATTTCTCCATGATTTTTCTGTAGCAACTAAAGTCACAAGAGTTCCAAATGTTCTCTCCTCAGCAGTTTCAAATACTCTGCGTGTGTGGGTGGATAACGGTACATTGGTTTCATAGCCAAATAGGTAAACTTGTATAATGAGTGGAAATGAAAATTCGTGGAAAAAACTACTGGTGGTACAATAATGGTACCAATAGAGATTTCTCTCCGAGAAAAATTTTATTACTGTATTGAATTCCTTAGTCCAATTATTCCCCCAACAAGAAAATCAGTTGAGGAAAGTATGTCGATTAAATTAGCTCCCTGCTTTATTTGAGTGTGGGTACTGTGTACATTGTACATGTTTATGTTTATATGTATTATGTTTGTACGATATAAACATGCAGGTGCCTTGATTAGGTAGCTGGCAACCAACCTGCAACTTTTTATGGGAGTTGTTTTATGATGTTTTCCAGATTTTTTCCCTTTTGCCGTGAGCATCAAATTGGATTTTATTACAATCACAAAATTACTTGAGAAGCCTTTATTGTCATCAAACATGCAAACATAAACATACCAACAAACAACACACCAAAATAAAATATATGCATGGGAATTTCGTATAAAATATGAACTCGTAAATAAAAAATACTATAGAGCATAATGTTTATGTAAATATATTGCAATTTTAGTGTTGTTCAATTGTTCATTATATGAACATTTTTTATTTAATTTACCTCTTTGGAAATGAAATGAATGAAGTGGAGTAGAGTTTTAATGAAATGGGCGTAGTCGAAAGCAATATGAATTATTTTGTGAGAAAGTATACATAATATAAATTATACAATAAGCTATATTATAATTTTTCAAAGCTACAATTTTTTTTCGCGCAATTAATCATTGTAATTTAATAACATAGCTTATGTACACATAAATGTATGCATAAAATACACCTTAAATTAAGCAGAGAGGTATCAAAAGCTCAATAAAATAGTGTAGACTTGAGTTTGTCTGTGATTTAAAAAAGAATATTGCCATCATGATAAGTGGTGTGTGTTAAAGGATCCCTGTTGCAGGGGAAAACGAAACTTTTATTGATCCCTCTTGTTGTGGATATAAAATGAAACCTTTTTCGTGAAAAGTAAATTATTTTGTGCTACTTGAGCACACATATCGCATATCAACCTTTGAAATGAAGGAAAGTTAGAAGGTTGTCATTTTCACATTAAGATAAGTAATTTCTTTTGTTAAATTAACCTTCATTTAAAACATAATCTGTAAAATAATTTTGAAAATTACTTGATTTTTTACTTGCAATTTTAATCAAAATTAAGGATTGTGATAAGCGTACGTACGTACGCATGTTGCATGTTACTGAACAAGTATTTGGCTTCGCGATGAGTTGTTTTATATGGATCTCTCCCCATCTAACGCGCGGATGAGGAACTTCAACGCAAATACAAAGCTAGCTAGAGACTTTTGAGACTTCAGCAAAAAATTGAAGCTTACAACCTTACAAGTTGTGTTTTTTTTTGTGTATTTAAGAATATTCTGTAACTGTAAAAGACTATCAAATTAATGTCTTATAATATTTGATAACGTGATGTACTTCACGCACTTCCACAGATTCCAATTTCCAATTATCAAGACTTTCTCATAGAGACATACATATATTGTACATTTTTTTCGTTGCATGAACGTCTCTCGACTCTCGATGGACGCTTCTTCTGATCTACGTAGAGTACAAATTTCTAGCCACAAAATACTTTCAAAATAGGCGTTAAACATCACCAAAAACTAGTTTCATGTAGTTTTTCATAACAGGAAATATTTATAGTAATCAAATGTGATTGACTACTAAAAACAAAGCCACATTATAACCCACATTTTAAATACACGGAAAATTAATGCTGTAGAATTGTAAACGTTGAACAAACTTTACCTTAATTAAAATATAAATTCAACCATTTATACACATGTAATACAACATGCAACACTACATTACCTTTCACAACAGTACTTTGAATTGACAAGTCAACTCACTGGAAACCCCAAAACAAACACAAATCATCAAATCACATCATTTTTTTCTGTCACGTTGTTCATCACATCGTCAGTGAGAAATACACACACACAACCACATGTGTACAAATATTATGAGTAATCATAATCATTGCATTGTTTATTGTTAAGTATGAAAACATCATCATCCTCAAGTGAAATGAGTTAAGTGGTGATGAATAGGCAGCATTTTTATGCATCATCAACAATCACAAAAAAATTATATTAAACTCATGCTTCCTCTTTATACCACACCAAGACCACTGCACTTACTGGAAAAATAACAATGACTTTTGAATAAACGATCATCGCCATCATCATCGTCACCATTTTTTTCTTCTTCCAAACTAATAAACCAACAATGTTCTTTTTTGTTTTCTTTTGGCTCCCTGAGAAGATGCTTTAGAAAAAAGAAAGAGATGTGCTGTCTCATCCTCCTTCCTGGACTACTGGACCGCTGCTGTGTGTCTATATGAATAATTCGTGATAATGTTTCCTGATAGTAAAGTAGTGACTCAGGTGCAAGAATAGATTTTAAAAAATGAGCAGACAAGGCACAAGTAGCTTTTAGTTTAAAAGCCAAGAAGCTTCGCTTGCTTCTGTTTTTTACTGATGTTGCCTGGAAGGCAAGAAGCCAAAGATAATCAAACTTTTACCAATATCAACAGATCAGCAAGAGATTTCCACGCTGACGGGGTGGCGATCAACATCTTGTATTAAATTTTTTTTCTTGTCTTGTTCGCTGAACTTCCTCTTTGTATAACAGCAATACACAGAAAATCAACGGAGAGAGATGGTAATAAAGATCTGATTCCTTATTTTCTCACTTGTCATTCTAAATTGATCGGGGTTTTTACATGTTTTCTTTGGATGAGCACAGTTGTTTTTTTCTGCTGTGATGCCACAGAGAGATGCCCCGCTGATCTTAGAACAATGGCCTATTTTGCTTCTCATCATTATTATAAAATATGGCAGTATTGGAGCAAGGAGAAAATCAGACTCCTTTTTTTCCTCATCATCACATCCCATCACCACCATCGGCAAAATAGTACAAAGCAAAGCAAAGTGACAAGAACTCCACTGGGTATTCTCAAGATTGAGGAGTAGCCTGCCACGATTTTAAATCTTACATAATATTCCATCCAAAACGATCAGCATCTTTATATTCAACATCATCAATTTACACACTAGACAATAAAGAGACTGGAGAGTTTTCAAAGAAAAAAATATCAAGTCAGCTTCAATAGGTTTTTTTCTCTCAGCGTCCGTACCGCATCCCAATCTCAAAAAATTGTGCAGAGATTACTGGAGAATTGGATACTGGCTTGTTGTTTACGTTTCTCTTTTTTTGGGTTTCAGAGGAAAATGGTCAGGAATGGAAAAATTATTAGATTACTAACATGAGAATGAGCTGGTGATAGTGATGGGATGGTGCATACATGCATGTCATGTCATGTGAATGACATGAGTTGGATTACGTAATAATGCACCCGCCGCCACCCTCGCCTCTTCATTACACCAAAATTGCATACACTCTTTGTTGTCTGTCCGTTTTACTTGATACAGCTAGAATGGAAGAGGAATAACAAAGATTCCATTATCGTGATTATCATCATCAAGCAACCCTGAGGGATCATCATGAAAATGGGTAAAAGTGCACAAAGATATAACTTGCATGCAATCTAATACACTTGACAATGCAATTAGGGTTCCAATATTTTAAAAAGGAGAAATCCTATATATTTCATTAGCCTTCTATTTTTCAGATGAAAGGGAAAAAATGCCTTATTTATTTTTGTGCTGATTTTTACAGTGCATTGTATGGAATGCATGCTTGTTGCGCCTCAACAACCACCACACTACATCATGCCATCATTATCATCGTTCGTTCACAGAAAAAAATGGGGTGAATTACATACAAAACGATGATGACGTGACATGAAAGATACACTTTTACGACGTCATTTTTTGGCTGTAGGCTAATAACGTTATTTACTGAAGATAGATTCTTTGAAGTTTTTCCCATGTAACGTGGTTGTTGTTATTTTTTGTTGCTTTCCTTTGCAAAAATAAAGGTTTTTTCCACACTTCCTTTTTCCGGGGTTTTTTCCTTTCTCGCGGAGATTTTTCGGGGATTATGCATTTTTTCGGGGAAGGGATAATGGGAGTATGTGTCATAATCAGTTTGCCTCTTGAGAGAGACTCATCATTTATTTTTGATTCTTTTGGAAAAATAGAATGGGGTACTGTCATTAAATCATCCTTTCATGTTCAACATGGAAGACAAGCTTATCAACTGCACAATGCACAAATCATCCCTGGAAAAAATAACAACCCTTCCAGTTATCTTGTATTCTTTTGCTTTCCTGTTAAGTTATAATAGATGACGTGCTTAAGTTTACTTATTTTTTCCTGTTTTTCAAAACTTCTTCCCACAAAAGAAAAAACGTGGTAGATGACTGTTAACTGTTGATTGGCATACTCTGTGATGATACAATTTTGATAATTAGGTTTCAAACTGCCTGTGAATCTACAGCTTTTGTAAAAAAAAAACCCTAAAGTTCTTCTTGATATAGTATGCCTTTTGGCAAAAATGTAACAAAATTCAATATAATATTTTTGTTCCGATTTTCATGATGATAAAGGGTACGAGTGTACAAAGCAGTTTTTTTCAATTTTCAACAATGTGCGTGTGCTGATTGTTAAGGGGAGAATAAAAAGAGGAACGAAAAAGAAATTGAATTAAATATAATGGATACGCACAAACGCAACAACGGATGTATTGATTTATGTTCTTTGAAAAAAATCTAATTATATTTTCATGCGTTTATTTTTTGACAATGCTTTGTATAAACTTTGTTCACAATTTTTTCCCGTATTCATTGTACTTTGATGATAAAACTTCGTAATTAGCCGTACAAACAACTAAAAGACCTGCTAAAGATCACAAATTGATAGAGTTATGTAACTTTGTGTTTTTATTTCATTTCAACAATTTACATTAATGTATAACAGATGGATGAGCAGAGAATCAGTAAGATTTTGTTGAAAAAATAATAAGCTTGTTTATATGTATACTGGTCAAAATTTCGGTCGCCCTTCAGGGCCAGTATAGCCAGAGTCAACTGTATTTTAAAAGCGCGCAGCGCACTAGCGCAGTAACTACATTGCCAATAAAATGTATATTGTTGCAGTCACACTACATATAGCAGTAAATAATCATTATAACTTTACAGGAATCACTAAATTCAAAATGTAAATAAACAGGTTCCTTCCTTCTTTTTTAAATTGCAAGCAATTTCCACATTTGCAAAAGCTACCTAAACAGATGAACGCTACCGATAAGTCTACTGTAGTAATTGGTTGCCTGCTTGCTTTGCTACTAGTTTGGTTTCTTTCTTTGCTTTTGCATCTTAATCAATTAGACAACTTAGTTGAACTAGCTTGCTCGCTTGAATTGCTTTTTAAAAGTTATCTTCTAGCCAAATAGGTACAAATTAATTGAATGATATGATATGGCTTGCAAGCTGGGAGCACACAGGTGTTACCACAATTACATATCAGGTGACATTTTATTGCGAATCTAACAGTCAAGTCACAAGGCAAGATACACTCTTGTCAACTTACTAATAGCCTTGAGCTATGAACTTTCCCTGTGATCTTCATCACTTTATACAAAAAACATGGCAGTTTTATGATAGCATTGTTTTGTTTAGTGGACGGGCACACTTGACAGTGGAGACGAGCTACTTTGTATGCCTTTTACAATTTAAATGAGATGACAGTTTGCAGTGTACCGTTACACTGATCATCTATCTCATGATCAAACTGTTAAATTAGCGTGGTAAGCGGTAATTGAGTTGAGATGGCTGCTTTGTATTATAGTCAGTACGTTATGTGTATAGCCGTCGGAAGTATCCCCATTTCTATATTTGCAAACTTGATTATGATTATGATTAGGTAAGGGAAAAGATGGCAATTTAGATTCATCACCGTATTTTGACACTGTACAGCACATGCCCTTTTCTTGCGTTCGCCCAGTTTGGATTAGGAATTTTTAAATTATCATGCGCATATTATAGATCATTTTGTTATGTAAGATGATGATAATGATAAACAATTATTATCAAAGAATGCTCATACAAAATAATATTTTGTCAAGTTATTATTTCCTTTTAGAATACAAATTCATTTCTGGTGACGGTGATGGCAAAATGATGACTTCCTTGTGTACCTATCTATTTTGTAAACTTGACTATTTTTCTACTAGCCCGCTTGCAAATATAATTCCCTTTTGGTAGGGAACTGCTATGTGACATAGTTATATAACAATGACCATCACATCTTCAAACTTCCGGTTACACACGTGGAAGTCATAACAAGAATAAAAGCTCTTTTAAACTTTGACCAGCTTCTTTAGTACAACAGTGAACTCGGTGATCTTCACAGTAATCTTTTTCAATGGGCAGCAAAGAAAAAAATCTGCGCTGCTTTTGTTCATTTTGACTTTTGATTTTGTTGGCATCTGTGTTTAAGTTGTTTTGATCTTTTTTGGATAGTGATTTGTTGATAGTATTAAGAAAGGAGAAAAGACAAAATATAAAATATATAAAATGTCATTGTTAAGGACAATGACACCAAAGGGTGGAATGTTAGGCACAGTGGGGACCAGTGCATTTATTGTATTGATTGTTAATTCCGCTGTTACAGCTTATTATTCTCCTTATTCGCCTTATTCACCTTACTCACCTTATTCGACCAGCCAACGAGGTAAATTACCAATACAAATAGTTATCTTGTCTTGTTTTGTAGTGATTGGTGCAATATATATTATGATAAGCATCTGAATTCTGATGAGTATTTATTGTTATTTGATCACTGGTCGTTTTTTTTTGATTGGGTTGATTTTTTTTTGAAAAGTTATCCATCCAGATACAAGTTACAAAAAAATACAAATTGAAGGGAATAAGGTGGAGCATTGGAGACACACGGATGGTGACCTGGCAGTAATGAAGTGTGTCACGAATTTGAATGATTATCCGGTCATTGTTTGGACAAAAGATGGAAGGGTAAGAAAACAAATTCAAAAACCAAAAACAAAAGAATTGCATGTTTTCAAACTCCTTTGTTCCCAATTTTTTCAGCCCGTTCCTAGAGGAATGCGAGTATACGAATTTATCAACAGAGGCAACAGTTTCTTGGAGATCCCACGAATGTCCTTGAGGGACGAAGGGAACTACACGTGCGCTGTTTCTCATGAATACGGCTATGCCAAGAAAATGTTTAGAGTTTGTATTATCAGTAAGCTAATACACAAGCAAAAGTTATTTCAACCCTTTTTTCATTCTTTCAAACGTCGCGTACAAAATGACTTATTTTTTCTTTTGTTTTGAAGAACCTGGGGTAAAGGAAGACTGTCCGAGATGGTGGTACAACTGGAACTACTAGTTGATTAGTTTTCTCTTTTTTCAAAGTGACCATGTATGTATATCTGTTATCTAATTTTTATTGTGTCATGTCAGATGCTGATCTCATTTTTAGTGTTTAATGGTATTGTTGATTTTATAATGAAGTGTTCCTTGTCATTGTTCAAGACGCACATAAATAGTGTATATAATAATAAACAAAGCATAAACAATAATAAAAAGAATTGATGAGTAATTCCATCCGATAACAATGAAGCATATTATTCAGCAGCTAGCCTTGATAAAAAAAATTGTTCTGGACTCTCCATCCATTATACTTTGTTTGCTGACTGGATAATGGGATCACGAACGCAATTAGTTCTTTATACAGTTATCTTTTGTTGTAATAAAACAGGTAAACCTGTTGGGCAAGTTTCAGGATTGGAGGCCGGCTCCGCCGGCAATTATGATTAAATTTGGAATATTTAAACAAACTTGTACAATTTCGATGCCATTTTATCAAAAAACAAAAAAAGTTTTTTTTCAAATGGCTATATTTCGAAAAATATTGAGTTTTGGACCATAGTTCCTTGACAAAGTTTGAT
>JAQFXM010002521.1:0-24440 GCA_034693345.1 Entomobrya multifasciata
ACTTCCTCTTCTTTCCATCCAAGTCCACTTCCTCTTCTTTCCATCCAAGTCCACTTCCTCTTCTTTCCATCCAAGTCCACTTCCTCTTCTTTCCATCCAAGTCCACTTCCTCTTCTTTCCATCCAAGTCTACTTCCTCTTCTTCCCATCCAAGTCGACTTCCTCTTCTTCCCAGCTAAGTCGACTTCCTCCTCTTCCTTACTAAGACAACAAAGAAAAGCAGAAGAAAAGACCACTTGTCTTTTCTTCTGGCTGACCAAGTTAACTTCCTCTTCTTTCCGGGTTAATCCACACCCTCTTCTTCCCAGCTAAGTCCACTTCCTCTTCTTCCCAGCTAAGTCCACTTCCACTTCTTCCCAGCTAAGTCCACGTCCTCTTCTTCCCAGCTAATTCCACTTCCACTTCTTCCCAACTAAGTCCGCTTCCTCTTCTTCCCAGCAAAGTCCGCTTCCTCTTCTTTCCATATAAGCCGACTTCCTCTTCTTCCTAGCCAAGTCGACTTCCTCTTCTTCCTGGCTAAGTCAACTTCCTCTCTTCACGGCCAATTAAATTTCGACTCGATGGGACTTGAGCGGCTTTCATTTGCCTCACCCCCGTTCTCTCCAGCATCTTAGTATAGGTATGGGGTTTTAGCTCCTGCCTTACGAGGGTGGTCCCCTTCCCATACCACTAAGATGCCTTCTTTGAGAATATTGTCCCCTGGTGTTCCTGAAACAAAAAATACTCATTATTAAAACCATACATCTATATTTTATTGAAGTAACGCAAGTACTTACCCTTTAATCTGAAGGGGATGTATCCTCCTCCAGATCTTCACCTTCATCATCGTCATCAGATTCTTCTCCCGACAGCACCAATTCAGAGAGGTCTACTTCTTCCGCCCTCGAAATCGGTATATCATCTACGGTTCGCCCGGTCATGTCATCATCCTCTTCAATTTCAATGGGTTTCAGTAGCCTTAATGCTGTAGCAGGAATTGGAAGCTTCTTTAGTTTCTTCTTCCTACGTTCAAGCCTGAAGTTCGACACTATGGGATCCGACGATTCTAGACTTCGACGGAAAAGTGCCAGCATCGTACTCTCACGGGTGCACTTCGGGGTAGCTAAACGTCGGTTTGACTTGTAAATCTTGTTACAAGATTCCGCTGCCTGCTCACTAAGCATTCCTATGGGAAGACCAATGGCGTTAATTACCTCCTTTCCATGCGTCAGGATTTTGTGGATTGTTGCGGACATCAAATGCCAATCGTAAGTTTGAACATAGCGTTGAGCCAGATTATCGCAGAATGCTCCAAACTTGTCGGCATCGATTTCCAATCCACACGATAGTACAGTAAGGATCACATGTAGGTCATCCAAAAGCCATTCCTCCAATCCCAGGATCTCCGCGAACTTTTTCCTGTTCTTGTCGCAGAGCACCATTCGAGCTGTATTGCCGTCGTTAGTAGACCCGGCCCCACCAAATCTTGGCGCATCAACTGTCAACCCTAACTCCTTCTTGATTCTTCTTTTGATCATGTCTTGTCGACGCCGATGTCTTTCGCCTACAGGCGACTTCTTCACAATACGCCGTACCCGGATGCCGTCATCGTTCTTGTAGCCAAGGTGCAACAAGAATTCGAATACTCGAATCCACGCATGGAGGGGGCTTAATCCATACTGCAGTGCCAACGGATTTACCTTTCGCCTTTTGTTGAGGTCGTGGAATGTGCTCGGTTTGTCCCCACAAATCGGACAACTCTGATACGAACTTGTCCCAGTTATTACCTTAAGCACCTTTCCATCAATCAGGGTTAACTTCAACTTGTAGTTTACTTTAAGCGTGAGATCTTCAATCTTGACTTCGGTTTCGGTGAGCTCCTTGATTTGGTTATCTACCCACTGCTTCTCATCTAAGATAACCTTGTCCGTTTCCTTTACAAATCGTAGACGAAGAGGGCGACAGTACCTTACAGATTGCGGAGCCGGATTTTGCCATATCGGACGATGCGGATTCGTTGGATCTACAAGACGAAGAGGGATAACGGTTGTGGCGAACAAACTCTCGTCTGATTCTCCTTCGACGTCCATTCCTTGCTTATAAGTGGCCTGTCCACTACTTCCATCAAAACCCCACGCAAAGTAAAAATCCAATGCAATTTCCGACAGTCCTTTCGTCTGTGCGTAGCAAGAAATCAGGTGTTCTGGAGATTCTTGCAATTTAATTATTCGCCTGGTTGTGTGATCAAGTAAAGATTTAAGCGAAACAGAGGCTTCCGTTTGCGTGCAGAAGATTTCTTCATCAGGGTAGCAAGACGACTTCTCTTTTTCGATTTGATGATATGGGGGGAATATCTTTGGGTTGTCTTCTCTTAAATCCATGTAGTTGTCCTTCGTTTTACCCTGATCAATCATCAACGCAAGAGCTTCTTCAACGGTGTAAGTTTTGATTGATTGACCGCTCTCTTCAATACAAGTGACGATTTTTTGTGGCCTTGTTGGACTTTTCGTTACATTAGAGCAAATAAATGCCACACTATTCAAATAATTTTTCTCCTCTTCACTTGCAGACTCCGTTTGATCCTTGGCAACGCTAGATACAACTTTTAGCAATCGATCGACAGGCAAATCTGACACTGAATTACGCACATTTTGCATTATTTTTCTTTGATACCTGTCAGAGTACTGATGAAAGGAAGATCCAGGCTTTGGTTGCTCCTCTCCATGTTCCAACGCATCATCAAATCCAAGCATCACGTTTGAAGGCAGTTTAAACTTTTGACCTGCCCAAAAGGAATGTTTCTTTTCAAAAGCCTCAGGTTTATAGCTGACGTCGCGCCATTTCTTTTGGTATTCGTTGTAGGACTTCGAAATTTCCTTGGCAATCCGATTCAAGTCTGAGTCACCCAAATCCTCCTTCACCCATTCACGTAACGCACTTAAAATCACAGGCAACTTCAATTTCACATATTTACAATCGACTAGAATATTCTTTGGTTTCTCAAAATTGACTAGTTCCCAAATTTTTGATCTTGAAAGACCGGTTTCTCGTAAATCTTCTGACTTAACCTCCATTTTTACCTGAAATTAAAAATTTGATTAGTTTTGACCTTTAACGTTTTGATTTAATTCAATTGTCGCTTTGAATGTTCTAGAGCACAAATTGTCCACTTAGAACATGCAAAGCTACAGATTCCCCTCGAATAGAACAAGTCTATCGTCCTCGGGGCATCCGTTCCTTCCTGCTTTATTCGTTGCAAACCTTTTCCCTTTGCGTCATCGTTAATACATTTCGCAACAGGGAATTTTCCGCGACCTCGATATTCGCTTCAGGATTTCTCTCCCATCCTTTCTCTTCCGTCCCGTAGGTATCCCATCGCATATGCATTGTCATACATAATTGCTTTGACATAAAGTTTGCAAAAATGGGTATTTATTTCAGAAAATATTCTGAAAATCCATGAAAACGTGTCTCATGTTTACCCCATGCTTTTATTTGCAAAGCCAATGCTATAAATTGCAGATAGAACAGGCTACTGAGGTAGCCTATTCAAGACCAAAAGGGACAATTGGCTACTTTGGGTTCTTGCAAATTTTAGAATTCCCTGGCTTTATCTATGAAATCTTTTTTAACAAGTTATAACGGAGTAACAGTAGTAAATAGTGGTGCATAGTACAGTGCAAAATTTGCCTCTAATTAATTGTTATTTTAATTATTAATTAACTTTTTAATTAATTAATTAATTTTAAACTATTTAATTAAGTATTAATGTAACTTAGTACATAACATGATGTCTATTCGAGTATATTGTTGTCGATTAGTCATTATATTAGCCTTCAAAGGTGTTTTATAATTATTTTTGCTCCTTTTAAATATTTGATCGATTTTTTGATTTGTTAAATAATTTAATTAATTTAATATAGTACATTTGTACATTATAATTTGGCATACGGCTAGTTTTAGCTAGTTATTTTATTAATTACATTTAATTAATTAATTAATTAACTACATATTTATTTAATGCAATAAACATATTTGATTCAAAATTTACATTGACAATTATGTGTAAGTATATATATATATACATATTATAGCTATTAAGCGCATTTATTTTTCATTTATTTCAATTTTATGCAGTAAAAATTCATAATCTAT
This sequence comes from Entomobrya multifasciata, assembly GCA_034693345.1. Classification (NCBI taxonomy): domain Eukaryota; kingdom Metazoa; phylum Arthropoda; class Collembola; order Entomobryomorpha; family Entomobryidae; genus Entomobrya; species Entomobrya multifasciata. The sequence continues at coordinate 4,134 of JAQFXM010002521.1, forward strand.
AATATTTCGTATGAATCATATTTTTAGAAATTCATACCCAACAGTTGACTAATTAAGACTAATTAACTTTTCAGAAACTTTAAAGTCAATTATCTCAAAAGGCCGACTACTTGGAAACTTGGGACAAATTGTACGTAGTAGTTTTAAATCTCGTCTATGAATACAATTTTTCAAAGTTTCCGGTTTTTTGATTGCTTCTAAGTTATTCTCATTTAAAAAATGATTCTTTTAATTAATTAAATGCTAATTACTCTGTCCTAATTAACGTTAGCGACTTGAATTTTTTTCCAATACATTAAGCCTACCATATCACATCATTATTCAGTACAACATTAGCTTCAAGTACAACACAGAATTAATTAAAAGCTATTTTCTGGTTTTATAGGGACCCAACTTTGAAGGGCCCTCAGGACCTTAATTTTGAATTCAGGGAGAAATTGAAGGCACCACAAGATTCTCCTTCCTTTTCTCTACAACATGCTTGAATATCAATATAAGGACCGCCTAGGGTGCCTAATAAACCACTTGATGAGTTTATTTTTAAAAAAATCTCGCCAAGAAAATTTACGGAGAGCAATGGAGACTGATCGTACCGACTGAGGAACCGCCTTCATAAAATTCAGTTTGTCCCACCTAATATTTATCAGGGTACATAGATTAAGTAAATATTTAGTAAACATTTATAGAATGAAGAGATATATTGAAACGCCAGCTAGGTAGTATCAAAATATATTATTAGCATATTTAAGTTTCTCTCGCTACAATGAATTTAACTTTTTTGTTATGTTGCTTTGTACTATGAACATGTGAAAGAATGGAGCAAAAAATTTAATTATGAAACAAATGAGCATGCTAAATCTTACGTAATAATTGTAATCATTTATTTATGTAAAGGAGGGAAATTAAAAATGTTTTTAAATCTTATTTCAATCAAGGAATTAACTACTATTTTAATCATTTCGAATATACTACTTTAGTTTACCTCGAACTTATTTATATTCGTTACTTGATTGATACAATTTACCGTTGAAAATATTACTGAACACAAAAATTGTTTAAACTTAATCATAAGTAAACTTATTTGACTTGTTTCACTAATTTATTCGGAACGACCTCCTTGTAAACCATATTCGATTAAAAATACCATACAAACATTTATGAGTACCAGCGAAAATATTTTGATGTTGGAACTTGTGAAAGGCATTTATTTCTTTCATACAATACCTTATGCCGGCGCAATGTCTTTAGCTTCGGGAACAGCTCCCAAATGTTAGATTCCAACATTTTCTCTTCAAAGCCAACATACTCAATTATTTGTTCCCTTTCACTTAACTCAGCAGGCACATCCTCATCTACTCGATCTTGTTTGATTTTAAGGTGCTCCAAGCTATTTTGCGATGGCAGAATAAAATCCAAGAAAACTGAACCCCAAACTTTTAAACTAAGCGAACGAAGATAAGGAAGATCCAATCGAAGACTTTTGGATTGCCCCAATCTAATTTTCCCCACAAATGGCTCTCTCAGTTCAAGTTCAGTCAATGTGCTGGCCCACTTGTTTTGAAGGCATAGGAACAAATTAGCTCCCGTCATTGAAACATCACAAGGTTCAAAAGTTAACTTGTTTAGTTTCCAGCCGACACCATACTCCTCCACAATTTTATCACTCAATCTAGAACGGCTGGTGAAGAGTCCCTTCAAGTTTGTTAATGAGCGGATCACATGCTCATCAATTTCATGATTGCCAAACATCGTCAAGATAGAAATGTGATTGTTTTTAGAAAGAAGCTCATTAATGATTCGAGTTCCCACCAATGTCAAATCAAGTGCCTCCAACTTATCAAGTGTTGGAACGGGATTCTGAACGAAAAAGTCCGCTGCCAGCTCACCAGTACTGGTCGGACCCATTAACTTCAGATATTTAAGATTTGGCATAAGAGCCAGCCAATGTGCAAGTGGACGCCAATGTTGAGGAGCCTTTTCAAAGTCAACCTCCGTGTGTAAATAGCAATACCGAATTTCCCGACCCCAAATCTCCAAAATTGTGGTAATTCCAGCCATGTACTCATCTATTCCTTCGACATAGGTATTCACCCAAGTAAAACTCATAAATCTGCTAAAGAAGGGGTTCTTTGATGCTAGTGCCTCAACTCCAGAACAGTGAGTTTTTTGAAAATAATGCAGGAACTTTTGAGTGCATTCAAACCACAGAGTTATGTAGATCCAATTTGTCCAGGGACAATCGAGACCCAGGATTCTAGTTTTGAGTCTTGTTCTGGGATCTTTATCGCTGACAAGTTCGGGAATACCAGACATTTCACTCTTTTGATAACACTTTTCCACACCTTTGTTCCAAGCTTGGCAGATTAATCTGCAGTTCATTACAGTTTCCCTCCAAACCTTGTAATCCCTTGGCCTTTCCTGCCTATATTCATTATAATCCCAGTAATTTTCCCTCTCTTCATTTCTCACAGCAAGAAGGTCAATGACCTTTGGAAACAAGAACTCTTTCCGCTGTTCCCATAGCAAGTCCCGAAAATATGGTGTCGCATTGGTACAAGCTTCGCCGTCTTCCGGATTGTACTTGACCTTATCCAAAATTAGTATCCATATCTAAAATATAGACAGAAAAAACGCATTTTTTTAAATTGTAAAATGTCTAATTAACACTGATTCAACATAGTTAAATAGTTCATTTTGACACCATAATTAAGTATGTACCTCCTCCTCCAGAATATTTTTGAGTAACATGTTATCCAGTTGGTAGAGCAGTTCCGATGTTGAGTCTACCTCAGAATTTGGGCTGCTCTCATCTGCTTCAGTACTCGCAACAAAAGCAGACTGCTTGTCGCCCATTTCTTCGTTTTTTAATGACATTTCCATTTTTTAAATGATTTTAGCTACGTTGAGAAAATTAATTAGACAACTGGTTAAATGACGCCGAGCCTGGACAAAAAATGAGAATAGCCAAAAGCAAAGTAAATGAGAAAGCCCATGTCAAGATAATAGTTGCTTTCCCAGACCTCACACAGCTGTGCTTATTGACAGCCTTCGGCTAAGCCGAGAAAAGTCGAGGGACAAAAATAGTTGTCGCCGTTGTCGGTGAGCTAAATCTTGGCCCGAAGCAAAAAAAAACGATTTTCGCACATATTATGGTAAATGATTTTTTAAATTGTGTTTAACATTTGCGCGATTGAGGGCTGCTGGACAGTATGAACCCGCTGTAATAGCGACCATAATGACGTAATAAGTATGACGTAGTAGCGGCGTAATAAGTTTGTTTGGATACCAGTCTCATTTTTATTGCCGTTGGAGACTGGCGGTGCGGTGTCTTATGCAACCAATCGTATGCAACCACTCTCGCACAAAAAAATATGATCTTGCATGTATCTTACCCATTATGAGAAAACTCATTTATTTTTCTGCAATGAATTTATTATGAAAACTTGTAATGTTCAGTTACAACTCGTTATTTCCATGGAACTTGGATTGCTGGTCGTTGTTTTACATGATCATCATTTATGATAATGTATGAATATGATAACAAAACTGAAATACTTTTTAGCAATGCTTCATATCAATATATTCCTTTAAAAAAATAAAAATGATAGTTCAATCTACTCCAATCTACCTTTTTAAATACACAAGTGTCCACTATTTAAAAAAAATCTAAACATACACAGTTAATAAACAATTAAAAATGTAACATTTACTATTTTGACTTCCTCAACTTTATACACTTACATATGTACACACCCAGTACACATTATCTTTCCAACTTTTAACTAATTCTAGTAAAAATTCTAACTAAAAACAATTTACACTGTTTATCTTCATTTAGGCCAACATATGTTTTCATTAAAAATTTATAATTTATAGAAAAAGTTTAAAGCTAAATAGTTATTAATCACACAATTCTACCAACACACTCAACATTACAATTAGGATATTTCCTCCCACAAAATCTCTTTAAATCATCCCACTGTACAAAAAATGAATGCGCCAATCTTATCATAATTTTTCCCGACAATGATAACCTCTCTACACGACATATTGACTCCACATAAACTATTTTCGTATTAGTTACACCCACAAAATTAGTTAACATTACTATTATCCCAAATGGTACACAAATTCCCGGACCATTACAAATAATTATTGATGGATCCTCCCTCCAAACCAGTTCAATACTCTGTTTAATTGCAAAAGGAGCCCTGAATAGTAAAGCTGTCACAAAACTTTGTCCAACATCCCGAATCCTTTGGACCGTTAAAAACTTGACATGATGACCATGACCATCGTCACCACCCCTTTTCTCCTCCATTTTCCAAGCCTTTTTAATACTCAAGTTATCCTTATCCGTTGTCACGTAAATTAAAGGACTATATTTTTCTAAAGGAAGGGCTTCACATAACTTGAGTATTTCTGTTGTGTGTCCACCAGAGCCAAGGATCACCATCAATTTTCTCCTTGTCCCCCTTGACTGACGATTTATCTTTCTAGATTTAATTATTCTATTAATTGTGGTCCATCCAACAAAAAACGTTGTCATGCCAACAGCAATTAAAGCCAGTTGAATCCAGCCAGGTATAATATCCATAATAATTTCTTGTCGTCGTCATCAAGTTATCTGAACGGTTATACTTGACTTGGTCCTTTGTAAGAAAAACGAAAGAATTTTAAAAATAAATACACATACTTATTTTAAAGTTAATTATAGTTAAAATAGTTATTTTCTGATGACTTACTTTTAGTGTATCACGGAAATTTACAAAATGCCACAAACGTTTACATCCCAACTCCGAATTCCCCAAAAAATAATTAACCTTTAATGCAAATCATTGTAATGAATTATGTAGTTTTTACTTTAATTGTGCTATTTGTATATAGCTAAAATTAACTAATTAGCAAGTGTACAAAAGCTTTACACTCACATCCGCCCGCACACACAGTTTTCTGGGAGAAAAGTTGGTTGACAGAAATGAACAAGTGCGATCAGCTGTGAACCGGCTGTCAGCAAGCAGGTGGTTCCCCTGTTTTGTTTACACTTTTGCAACAAAGCCGAGTCAAGTCTGTCCGAATCCGCACGAACCCCCAAAAAAAACTTTAGAGAATGTCTGGTCTGAATTAAAATACATACTTTACTTAAATTCATGACCAGTTAGAATTAATTACTCTGTCAAAAATTAAAGCGTAGAGCGTACTTGCGTCGAGCAATTTTTAGATCTCTGTTCTGATTGGCTGAGTAACTCTGCTCTGTTCTCTAACTGCTCTACTTTCATTTTTAAATGTAAAACTTTTTCATGTAATTTAGCGCTTTGTATGGGAAAGATAATTAACTATTTTTGGACATCCTCTTGATCTGGTTTATTGTCAAGTCATTGGCAATCACAGAGGAAAGAATGGAAAGCGATCCCGTTCGAAATAAACCTGTCCGTAAAACAAACACTAATTTTACTAATTGGATAAGTCTAGGTGCAATCTGAAACTAAACCACATTTATTTTCCCAAATAATTTTAAATTGTAAACTAGTTTTAAAATTTGATTCCATGTTTCCCAGGAGCAGGCCCCAGTCTCCAAACCAATCACCAACTTCACATTCCAGCTTATAGGTAGAATAAAAAAACAGAGCGATAAAACAATGTATTCCACAAACAATGCTGGGTATAAGTTCTGATCCGGCAAAGTAGCGAATTATGTAGAAGAGATACAAGGATCAAAATAATATGAAAACAACCTAAAGGTTAAACCTTCCCGTTGTTTCCATGAATTGATTCTGTAGTAATAATATATTTTTCGGAGTATACAAATACAAAGAAGAACTATATTTTCTTGAATTCTGAGTGCGTGCCAAAAGAGTGGAGAGGACATTTTGGTAAAAAAATATTTTCAATATTAAACAGGGATTCAAGAAAAATGGAACTGATTTTGAGTACAATGTAAACGTTTGTTTCCGGTAAGGAAACGGTGGAAGATTGCTTGGCATTGAATATGGTATAATTTTATAGACTTTCAAGGCAACTGCTTAAAGTTCGTGAAATTTCAAATTGCTTACTGCATATAAGCTCAGACATACATTTGAGTTTGGACTTTTTCTAAGCATAATTATTTACATTTGTGTACGGCAAACTTGTACGATTGAGCTGTAACATACGTAAATGGTTTAACATTTTGCATCGTCGTTGTAATAAATAACATTCATAAAAAATTACTCGTGGATGAAAAAATAGTAGTTTGTATTTACATTTCATTGAATAACATGTCCACAACTTTAATAAAATAACTACTTGTGACATAATATGGGTTGTAGAATATAAAGGGATATTCTCCATTTGGTTAATTATATGGCGAAATATTGGAGTACCATAGATAGTATATGAGTGTGCATAATTTTTCGGAGTTAAGTAGCAGCTAACGGCAAGTTCTATGAAACATGCTGATAACAAGGGAAATTGATACGGTAAAAAATAACCTAAATCATTCGTAAAAAAATTGAACAAATATGCATTCATATTGTGGTCAAGTTTAGTATTTACCTCATTTAAATACAAACGTCCTTGATTAAGAGTCATACTCAACAAATGAACTTGTCTCATAATATGTAATATAAATAATAATTTTGTAGAACAATTTGGAACTTTTAAAAATGAATTTCCTAACAACCTTGGAGTTTTTGAAACATATCAAACAATGTGTCCAAAATAGTCAAGAGAAGCCAAGAATATGTGATTTTGTTCTGCTGATACCAAAAACCGAACCTTACTGATTTATATATATTTTAAATCTTACGTACCAAATTCAATTAAACGAATTTGAGATAGGGAAAAGGGCCCACTTGTATTTTTCGACCGTTGAATTTTAATTAAGGTTTTTGCACACATGTCTACTTACTAGTGGTAGTCTGCCAGTTAAAATTAGAGCAAATGAAACGTCAATCAAACCTTTATCTTGTATTTGAATTTCATTTCACACAACTGTTACGCAAACAGACGTGCGAAATGTCCAAAGAAAATTTAGCAGTCAAAAAATACATGTAGACTATTTTTCCTTTCTCAAATTCAAATGCACATTCCAAACAACAAATATTTGTGGCATATTTTTGTAAAATATTTTTTTACTCTAGTGACGCATATGTAATACGCCTTTATATTTATTTATACTTCATTTATATAATGATGAAAAACGCCGGTCTAATTACAATGAATGTCATAGTTACGTATGTATTTTAAATGCTTAAAGGATTGATGCGATTTATTTCTTATATATTTCGAAGTATTTTTGCGAGAAAGGGAAAACAAACAAACAAGCATTTATATCAGATACGTGAGTATTTGTGATCTTTACTGACAAAGGTTTGACGGATAGTTATAAAGAATTTCTTGTATTCTTAGAGGCAAACTTAAACTTGCATGCCTGTTAAAATAAATTCAACTTATCTAATACCAAGCTATTGTTCCTTTATCATGTAAATATGTCATATTATAACACGACCCTTAACGTTTTACTAGTTTATACTTTACTTTCATAGCACGTTATGACCATTCAGGACGCATCATGACTCTACGAAATATGCCAGCTTACTTTACATTAGAACTAAAACTAATTATGGAGTACTTTTGAAATAACTGTTTGCAAATGATACAAATCGCACAAAAACTTCCCGTCTGCGTACGAGTAACAACTGTAAATCATAAATTGCAGAGACTTACACAAAACTAAATAATAATGTGCGTCATGTTTATTTTCTATACATTGTTCCTGGTCGTTGTATCACACAATTTGAAGCATCATCTGATTTAGTACTATTGATAACAGGATTTTGTATTTAACCAGGAAATATTTCATAGCTATCGAATTTTCACATTACACAAAAATGTCATACGCTTATTTAAAAACATAACAAATTACAGTCTTAACATGTCAACTGCAACTGCTAAAGTAAAGCAAAATTAGAGGAAACATGGCAATACGAAAATACCATTTACCATGTATTTTATTTAATACGCTAGACATCCGACCCATTGACCCTTCGATGGAAAACAACAACAAGGAATGTATACGTTCAAGTATACTTCCGTACAACATTAATCCATTAAACCAGACGGAACTAAGGCAAAAAAAGCAACTACATAACTACTTATTTTGTATAAAGCAGACGACTTAACAAGCTTCCGGGTGTGCTGGAATAGAATCATGTCAGTTTTCGATAACCATTCAAGTTCCAGGTTTCTAACGAAGCATATCTGTTGCAAACCCTTGCAATATTTCAATAAATTTACCCCTTTTAGAAGCAATAAATATATAAGTACGCATTTACAACAAAATTTTATCCCGTTTTTTGAAAATCATTTAAAATATTTCAAGATGCTTCACGATAGCCACCAAATAGCCATAAAGCTCGAAAATCTCTTATTCTTTTATATGCCCAAATTTCCGGTTCGATGGAACTCCACGTACACTCAACTTGAATGGAACGGGCCAATCATTAAACGGATACCGTGGGCACTCTTAATGGTTGGACTTTTTCTGGCTGCGACGGTACAAGTTTACACAGTCATAATGTTCTATTTTACCTACCCGAGAAAAGATATGGGTAGGCTGAACGCCATAATGCTATTTCTAGCAGCTGTAACTCTGTACGCAATTTGTGGAGTCGCATATATTTGTCTGAAGGATAGAGAGGCACTGCTGCTAGCATACAATAAAGTTCTAGAGTTGGAACGTGTGCTAATTTCTAAATTCCATGGAAGTCAGCAAGCTTATCTGTCGAAACACAAGACAGTCAATAATTCAGGGCCATTGATAATACTTGGAACCCTGTTTGATGGGTTTGCTCCATTTTTCATGACTATGGTTGCTATTGTTTTTGACTACGATGCAGCTTACTATTTAATGGAAGAATACCTCCTTGGCGATCCAATATCCAGAGGTCAAGTAGAAATAATTGGAGCAATAATACTAAGAGTCTTTATAATTTTACCGTTTATGATGGAAAGCTTTCGAAGTAGCACGGTTTTTATTATGAACGCATTTATAGGTGCCGACAGCACTGTTTCTATTATTCAAATATTTGAAGAAAAAGTTGATAACATGACAATGGCGAATGAACTGTATGTATTGCTATCTCTTTTGTACAAAGTTTTCAAAGATTTATTTGAATTGTTTTTATATTTCATGCTAACCATACCATTTTGGATAGTTGTGGCATGCATGTGGGTTAACGTTAATGGTTTTGGCAAAGTTCATGTGTCAATACAAATATGTAGTTTTATTATGACAGTTATACTAGTTCTAGGTTTAATTTTACTTTTACCTAAATATATTGCCATAGTTACTTCAATCGAAGGACTATTGGAAAGGCAACGTAGCTTTGCCAAACAGCATTTCATTAGAACAAAAACAAAAGCAGCTAAAGCTACTTTAAAACAAGCTGAAGCATTGGCTACTATAAGGGTTAAATATGGACCATTCTTTTGTATCACAGAAGACCTTCTAATGGATTACATGTATACTTTGACCCAAAAAGTGACTGATGCCATTCTAACATTTGACTTTAGGTAATTTCTCAGCTTCAATTAAATTGTGGGTCAAATTTACAAAAACTTAATTTGTACTTCCAAATAAAATTTAAGTAAGGATGAAGTTTTATGTTTCAAAAACACAATAATTTTGAAAATTGTGCGTTTTTATGTATCCCTATATTTATACGTTTCTAAAACATACATTTAGGAAATGCAAGTTTTACTTTTCGCAATAAAACATATTTTAGAGCTATTTAAATGGTTCTCCTGCTTCCAAGTGTGGTTCAAAATTAAGTCTTAATGTACAGAAGTCGATGGAAATCATAATTATGTAGTTTCAAACATATTTTCTTGATAGAACTATTTTCATATAAATCCATTAAAAAGGTTATACAGGTTTTTGCTTAAAATCAACTTCCACTAGACTGCCTGTCTTTGTTTGCCCTATTTTGACAAAACGTAATTACAGAAAATCGCAAATTAAAATTAGGAAAATGAAAATTTATTGCATTTGATACCTTAACAGTCAAACTAAAAAGCCTCATAATATAAATAAACACAACTTCATAATTACACTTCGAGAACTTGTTGGTGTAAATGTAATGCGATATGGGATACTGTTTCTACTTATTAGCTTACAAATAAAGTGCTATGATTTATTTTGAATGATTTTTCTGATGCATTAGGATAAAACAGCAGAATAATTGAAACACTGACGGTTGGTAAAGCTTGAATATTTTGAAATAACAGAAGGAAAATAATTTGGATCTGCAAATTTATATAATGCAAGGATGACTAGTGAGTAGAAACAATCCTGATACTATTTAATGGAAAAGGTGACAGTATTTTGTAAACGAAAAATTTCAAATTTCGTACCCTGTAAGCTCCATATGCAAAATAGTTTCCAGTACATCGATTGTTTCATACTTCACTTTTCCTTGAATTATTGGCTCGGAAACTGAAGGAAACAGATAAAAAATTAGCAGCCAAAAACTATCTTCTATATCCATATAAACAAACTGGAAACATTTACTAACTATATGATCTGGATATTTTGTCAAACTTATAAATTATTTGGACTTTTAAAGTCGACAAGATTTCGGTACGGTAGAACAAACTTCCGGTAACACAACATGACACGTAACAAGACAGAATAACTTACGTACAGACCTTTATAATTAGTTATATGTACAAATGTTCACATAATTTGTGGCTGAAACTATAAGAGATTACCATCTCTGCTACACTTGTTTACTTCGTTCGTAATTCAACCACGTAACGCAGCCCAATGAGTGTTTGGATTATTTGCACGTGAGCTTAAGCCTAGACTAGACAACATGTGATAGGTTCGTCATTTAATTACCATTTTACCCCCAAAAATTTCCATTGCAACCGAAACGAATTGAAGTTTCTTATGTGCAGCTAATTCAAGAAATCAATTTTATGATTACCGTTTGACAGACGAGTTCAATAAACTCAAATATATCTAAGTATGTACCATGGTAATCATCCTCGTCATCGTTTCAAACTAGGAATACGTTAAAATTCATGATGTTAGAATGTTTCATAAAAATCTTCTAGTTCAGTTAATTTTATTTTAAACTTGTCTAAAAGTTTAATACTACTATACATGATATTTACGCGTAGTTTATACATCAAAATCAAATTCAAAGTAAAATAAAATTTAATTTAAGTTATCCAAATATATGTTGTTCCCCTAATGATTTGATGACATCTTCAGCAAGCAGAGTAATCAACATAGTTTTATCTGCAACTTCAAAGTAAACATCCAACCGAAACTTCTTTGTTACTCTTCCAACGTCAAAACAGTAAAACTTTAAACATTTTGAAGCAGAAATTCTTTTTCGAGTCCATTTCGCCCAACCCCGCCACATTAATACGTTTGCAGACCTTCCAATCAACATTTTTCTCGGCCAGATTCGCTTTATAAGCTCCAAACTGTCCTCGTGGCATTTTATCATTGGGGGATAATATATGCTGTTGAAAACATAGATTGCTGGACTTAACAGAGCAAGGGAAGCATAAATCATCTTTGGAAATATTTTCCACCCAATGAAAGTAAAAGTGTTGAAAAACACATGGGTCCATATTCCAACACCGATGATCATTCCGTTGAGATGTTTAACAAGTAGGTGCCCTCCACACTGGTACAATAACCTAAGTTTCGTATATTCATTGAGTAAAATTGATGAAGAAGATGTAATTTTGGTTAATATTGATGCGTAAACAGCCTGGTGCCATATGATTATCGCAAATAGTAACCCATATGTCCTACTTGCTTCTAAACAAGCTAAAGTTGTTATGACATATCGAAAAAGATCCAGAATTATGCGTAAACCTAACGAAAGCTCATTATACTTGTAGATAGTTTCAAGAAATATGTAATATATAGGGTCAATTTTCTGAAAACAACAGCCCAACCCCATACTCAGTGCAAAGAACGGCAAAAATGGTACAAAACCGCTCATAAAAAGTGCTGCAAAATCAGCTTTTGTACTTCTAGAAATAATGTTTACAACATCAATAAATGATTTTGGTTTGGCAAACGGATTTTTTGTTTTGTTTACAAGGTAATTTATATCGTTCTCCATTTTAATTACCGTATTGAGATACACAACAAGCTGATTTGGAATTCCTGGCGTAATTGAACATACTCCTAAACTTATCGGTAGAATGAAAAATAGAGCGATACATCCATGTATTCCGCATACAATATCTGGTATAAATTGTAGTCCGAAAAAGTATCGAATTATGTAGAAGAGATAAAGGGATTGGTAGATAGGGAGAAAACACAGTGCAATGAAATAGTAAAGAAACAATCTGAAGGAAGCTTCTCGCTGTTTCCATAAATTGTTTTTGTAGTCGTAATATATTTTTGGAGTAAAGTAATATAAAGCAGTTATTTTTTCTTGAACTCTGAATGTGTGCCAGAAAAGTGGAGAGGACATTATGGTAAAGATGGTTGTAGTGATTAACAACTAACATATAACAGGTTTCAAGTAGAGTTTATTTTATGTACTGTTAAGCTTTCAATATTGGTCGTTCGTAAGGCTTCAGTAACGAGGCAAAAAAGTCTTTTTTAACATTGAAGCCAATATCAAACTAATTAGTTTTCAAGGAAACTGAGTTTAAATCTCCAGTTATATGATAAAAAATTTAAAACTGTTTATTGCAAAAAATGCTGAAGAATTAAGTTCGCACAAGGTTGATTTGTCGTATTTGTTATTCTACTATGAGTTAAAAGATACGCCTAAATGTATCAACTGATAAACTTGCAAAAAGTTGCCTTGATTTTAAAATTAGGGCTAATTTTTTCAGTTGAGTATTTCCTTTATTGCCAAAATAAAATTCTTATTGGTGCAAAATTCTAACGTTTAGTCCAAGATATTTTTTTCGTCGCAGTTAAAACAAGCGAGGTTATCATTGAAACTAAATTGCGCATTAATATGCGTGCTATGAAACCAGCAAGTACTAAGTCCAATGCCGTTTTTACAATATAGTCTTACTTTCTAAATTTGTAAATAAGTTTTCCAAATTGTTGTCTCAAGTCCAGTAATTCTTTGAAATCGTCAAGTTAATAGTTTGGTCAATACAAAATTGCTCGACAGTCAAGGGGTTCACAAGTTGTACAAAATTTATGCTTCCCGTGTACAATTTCTCAACCTTATACGTTTTTAGATAACGTCGAAACCAAGGACGAGGCTGCAACATAATCCTACCGATTCCAGCTCTCATTTGTACAACCAAAACATGTATAGATGCTTCATGTATACAAGAAAAACAAGTATACACGCATATTAGAGCAACAACAGAATTTCATGAAGCCAGGAAAAACATGGACAGAGGTAGTTTTTTTCCCAAATTTAAACCAACCATACCAAATTATAATTTGCACAAACATTGCAGACACAAGAACGACGAAAGCAGTCATATAACAAGAATAAAGTCTCCAATATTTCGTAAACACGACCTCACTTTTCTAATGTATTAGAGAGTTGTTCCGAATTTCTTTACCTTTTTAGCTAACTTTTATAAATTTTCTGACCCACTATTACAATGTAACTTTTCAAGCAATAGCTTTTGAACAGTATGAACAAAGTTACATGGAAATAGCTCCCACTTAAAAGAAAACTCCAATTTAAGTAGCTTACAAAAAACCCGCTGAATTTCGACAGAATTCGTGCAACGACTAAGTTACTTTAAAATGTGTTCCGATCTGATATTGTATCTACAAGCCAGTAGCCTCCCAAATATGTAGGTAAGCATGGGTTTCGAACTATATCCGCATGTGCAAACAAAGGAAAAGCTACACAGGAAAATTCTATTACTTTCATTGCAATCTTGGTAAGCTTGCTGCCATCAATGTTATCCTCTGCCCTGTTTCGACATTTTAAAGCTTTTCAGCCAAACATAGAAGCTTACGTTTTTTCAAATTTAAATTCAAATGAAAATATTTACCTGTTCTCCGTTTTTCAAACTCCATTATTCAATTTAATTAAGAAGCAATCTGTCTTGTTTTTGAATAAAAACGCTACACGTGTAAATTATAACCCCCAAACCAGAGAACATGAACATGCTGTGAAGTTTTACGAAAATATTAATGTGCTTCCCGTCCACAATAATTTCATGAAAACCAGCAAACCAAAAATAGCACTAATGAAAAATCTAACTTTGTAGACACACTGTTTCCATCTCGATTTCAATTGGAAACAATAACATTGGCAGTTCCACTGAAATGTCAGTAGCTTTCATTTGTCCTATTAATAATTCAAGAAAATATTCTGTTACCAGCATTTTTAGAATTGTGTAAAGATTAAAAAAGCCCAACTACGCAGTCATCATGCCCAAGATTTTAAAAGCAGTCATCATGCTGAACGTTTTGGATTTCTTCTACAAACTAGTCGGTATTCGCTTCAAATTGGGTGCCAATAGATAAACACATTTGTTTTTAATAAAAGTTAACGCAAGTTTTACCTAACGAAAAGCGTCATAAAAGCATTTTTGCGTTTGTTAAGACTTTGGTAAAATAGAGCAGGAAATGCTTAGTTTTCTCACTAATGATAAATTGTTTTACTTCTTTAGATTTTCCATGTTGTGCTGATGGCTTTTTATTTTGAGATGTTACCAAAAGCTTATAAAATCCATTGGTGTAATTTCCACGCTATAATATATTTTTATTCCTTTGAACTCAACCAAAACAATCGGGTTTTAGGCGTATAAGTACGATATATTTATTACGATATAGATAGCCATCACATCAGAAAGCCCTAAAAGTAGAAATTTCTTCTTGTTTTCTGCATTATAGTGCTTCATTGAACTAAAAATCGGATAGCTAACAATTATATTAAAGAGTTCATAAAATTCTATACATGGTCATTATGGTTAACGGTTTTAAATTAATGGTTGCTGTCAGGTGTAAAAGTACAACGGAAATCTTAATAGATTAAATGGAGGGCTAATTTAACAATGATGTAAAATGTATGAAAACAGCAAAACCAAAATAAATACAAAAGAACACGATTAGTTCCACAAATGATGAAAATGATTTTTAGGTTTCCGCAAATGTTTGGGATGTCTAAAATGTTGAGAATTTATTTTACATTATTTATTTTAAATTATTTTACTCAGTTTCGAAAATCAAAAACAAATCAGTGCAATCAAAATCAAGGCAAAGTTGATCAAATTTATAATATTTACTAGTTTACGCATTGACAAAATGTTAAATATATGGTTCTTGACATTATATTTAGAAACTACTCGAAAGTATATTACGGCTATTAATTAAGATATTTAAATATTTTTTAGTATATATTCTGTTTTTAAGCTATACAAAAATGAGAAAACAGTAACTACTCGATTTTAATTTGCTTCTCTGAACTTTTAAATTTACGAATTGTCATTATTTACTCAGCTTAATCAATATTTCCACATAACAACTTCAAATGCACAAAACAGTTCAGGGAAAATATCTCATTTTCTTTCCTATTTACTACAGAAAAGTAAGTTTATGAAAACAGTAGACTTTATATAATTTTCTGAGAATGTTTGTCAAGGTCAGCCGGTTTTCATTTCGACACGCATGGAACAACTTTTAGCTCAATGTGGTAAATCAAACAGATAAGCTTGGCATATCATTTCATGCTTAGATTTAGTGCTCAGCTGACATGTATTTTATTTTACAAAAATACACATAAAATCCCACTAGTTTCATTCGTCAGATCAATTTACCAATTCATTTGTTTTGATCAAACTCTAAACACACACATCGCAAAATTAGTTATTTTAGTAAAAACGCATTATTCATTAGGCAAATAGAAACTACCGATTCAGTTTCAAAATTTAGTTTTTTAACATATTGCTAAAAATACGTCAAGTAAGTTACTTATTTGTTGAACTGAAAAAGAGTAAGTAAATAATTACCTTACCTTAAATAATTAAAATCTGGAATGATTTAAATTTAAACCACACAATCAAAAATATTTTTTTGCTTGCATTTTAATTATTCATAGTAGCTTATAATTTGTTTGTTGCCCATCTTTTTACATGTTGCCAATTAAATCACCTGTATCATTTAATAAGCAGTTATATTACATTCAAATCATCAAATAAAAACAGAATTAAAATGTGGAATGGGGAAGTAAACTGTGATGCCCGAAGGAGCTCAGATCAAATGCAATTGGATAGCCTTACACCGGAAAAGGACAAATTGGAACTCGAAGAAAAATATTTAACAGATAATAATAAATATTTTCCTCAACTGGTAAATTAATACTATTTAAGTATTATAACCATATAAATGGTCCCACAAAAATTATTAATGTAATTAAACTTGTAGTTTCTTATTCATTAATAGGTTTGGAAAAAAATCATGGAAAAGATGAGCAGTAAGGAAAATGTGGAAAACTGTTCCAATGCCTCTCCATTTTTTGGAATGATCCTTCGAAAGAAACGTGAATCGACTGTTGTGCTTCCACAAATTTTTGCAATTTTGGGCAAGTTTGTACACAAGAAATATCACGATGAATCCCTAAAAGAGATAAATGACAAAAGGCCTCCATGGAATCGACCAGCTAAAAGTACTAAAATTCACCCCATGACTGGAATAATGAAATGTCGTCTTGTCAAAAAATCTTGGAACAGAGCTATTGAAAAGTTATTTGTTGAAAGCAAATTTTATTGGCTTCTTTCTTTTCGTTCAACTTTGTTCACGTTTGGCTCTGAAAGTACATCAATGTCATTTGTGGAACATTTTGAAAAAACTCATTATAATTTTTCAATGGCTTTGGATTGTAATGGAGACAAACAAGTTATAAAAAATCCCATTCTTGGGCGCGCCATCGAGATTATTTGTAAACCTGGCCATATTGATATGCAAGCAATGCACAATGCTTATTTAGAAGTAGCGAGACGATATGGACGGGAAATTTGGTACCTTGAAGTTGGATTTCAGACTTCTGAAAATGCTCAAAATGTTCAGATTGTTGATTTGTTTCAACACCTGATTGATATTGTTCAACTCATGCCTAATTTGAAATCTCTTTCTGTTTACGGCAATGGACTACATCTTCAAAATTTGGAAGCAGTTCAACGGCCATTTGCAGATATTCCATTTCCAGAACTGGTGTATTTGGAAGCCATTAAAGTGAAAGATTTACCAGCTGTTATGCATCGTCAAATACTTATTTCAAATTTGCAAGTTGCCAAGTTGGAAACTTGGCGAGAGTCTGCAGAGGAACTGGAATATCCAGTCCTTATTGGAAATCTTCCAAATTTGCGGGTACTGGAAATGGCTATTCATTCGGTAGAGGATTTTGAGCAAGTTGAAACTATCCGTTTACTTTGAATCTAAGAAAATTTCGACTTCACTTTTCAATGAATGTTCCATTTATACCTTGGTCAAGGGTATTTCAAGCTTTGGAATCTAAATTAAATTCCGATTCGTGTACTCACCTTGTACTTGAATTGCCCAGACCTCGCACTTTAATGGAAAAGGAGTCAGTTTTGAGTGACAGTATGAACTACATACTCGAATTTCCCAACCTTTGCAAAATTGCCATTTTGAATAACATGCCTTTTTGTTTGGACTTCATACTCCAGTCGAAGAATACTTTGAGTGTGATAAAGGTCTCTGAGTGGCGTGATTTCGGAAATGAATACCAAGCACTTGTGGAGGCACAAGTGATCCAATTTTTTGGACACAGAATTTTTTTTCAGCATTCCAATATGCGTACAGAGCTGCCACGTCTCAAAAAGTTGTATGTAGATGAAGATGATATTTGGTATGAGTTTGGATCCGATAAAGAAATAAAAATGACTAAGTATTGAATTTAAAATTTCCTGTAAAATGCAATCAAAACATGTAGGTCATTTGTTTTAAGGTCATTTAATTGATTTATCATTTAACAATTAATTGTGATTAAAAAACATGTTTTATATCAAGAAAACCGGAAATTAAAATTAATGATTTTTATGAACGGTCTGAAATGAATAAAATAAGCACGGTTATACTAAAAATTGATTTCCTATTTTATTTCCATAAAACTCTTGACTTTATTTTCTTCGAAACAAATCTTTATCAACTATAAATATTGAAGATTAAATATATCGTGTTTTATGAAGCGTAGGAATTTCAACAATACTGCAATTAGGAAATTACTGTTCCACTGTTTAATTCAATAAAGTCCGATATTTTAATATATTAATGCATATATCATGATAATCATTGTCGTTCTATTCTATTAAAATACGAATGCATCGTGATGCATAATGTTAAAGAATTACCAGTTCAAAAACACCCAACTCAACTGATTTTGGGTTTTAAACATTTGCCTAGAATTTAATAGTGTTAAATATGAGGTATATTAGATCATATTTAACTGAGTATTTGATTTAATTATAATCGCAATTTATCATTTTAATAGTAAGCTACAGATTAAACATTTAATTTTACGTAAAACCAAATTCACTTTAAACTATCCAAATATATGCTGTTCCCCTAATGATTTGATAACACCTTCAGCAAGCATAGTAATCATCATAGTTTTATCCGCAACTTCAAAGTAAACATCCAAGCGAAACTTCTTTGTTACTCTTCCAACATCAAGACAATAAAACTTTAAACATTTTGAAGCAGTAATTCTCTTTCGTGTCCATTTCGCCCAACCCCGCCACAATAATACGTTTGCAGACCTTCCAATCAACATTTTTCTAGGCCAGATCCGCTTTATAAGCTCCAAACTGTCCTCGTGGCATTCAATCATCGGAGGATAATATACAGTGTTGAAAACATAGATCGCTGGACTCACCAGAGCAAGGGAAGCATAAATCATCATCGGAAATATTTTCCATCCAATGAATGTAAATGTGTTAAAAAACACATGAGTCCATATTCCAACACCAATGATCATTCCGTTGAGATGTTTAACAAGTTGATGCCCTCCACATTGGTACTCGTTGATTAAAATAGATGACGAATTTGTAATTTTAGTTAATATCGATGCGTAAACTGCCTGATGCCATATGATTATTGCAAACAGTAAACCATAAGCCCTACTAGATTCGAGACAAGCTAAAGTGGTTATAAAATATCGAACCAGGTCCAGAGTTATACGCAAACTTAACGTAAGTTCTTTATAATTGTGGAAAATCTCAAGAAACATGTAATATACTTATAGGGTCAATTTTCTGATAACAGCAGCCCAAACCAATACTTAGTGCAAAGAATGGTAAACCCGGTACAAAACCGCTGATAAAAAGTCCAGCAAAATCAGTTTTTGTACTTTTACAAATAATGCTTACAAGATCGGAAAACGATTTTGGTTTAAAAAATGGATTTTTTGTTTTGTTTACAAGGTAATTTATTTCGTTCTCCATTTTAATTACCGTATTGAGATACACAGCAAGCTGATTTGGAATTCCTGGCGTAATTGAGCATACACCTAAACTTATTGGTAGAATGAAAAACAAAGCAATAAAACCGTGTGTTCCGCATACAATATCGGGTATGAATTCTAATCCCAAAAAGTATCGAATAATGTAGAAGAGATAAAGGGATTTGTAGATAGGGAGAAAACACAGTGCAATGAAATAGTAAAGAAACAACCTGAAGGAAGTTTCTCGCTGTTTCCATAAATTGTTTTTGTAGTCGTAATATATTTTTGGCGTAAAATAATATAAAGCAGTTATTTTTTCTTGAACTCTAAATGTGTGCCAAAAGAGTGGAGAGGACATTTTGGTAAAGGTGGTTTCAGTGCTGCACAACTAACATATTACTGCTATGAAACGGAGTTTATTTTGTGTACTGTTAAACTTTTAATGTCGGTCGTTCGTAAAAAAAGCAACAAGGCAAGAAACTATTTTAACATTGAAGTCAATATCAAACTAATAAGTTGTCAAGGAAACTGCGTTTGAATTACCGGTTTTCTGAAAGAAATGTAGAACTGTTTATTGCAAAAATTCCAGAAGATATAAGTATCCACAAGGTTGATTTGACTTATTTGTTACTCTACTATAGGTTAAAATATACGGCTAAATCTATCAACTGGTTTTGCAAAAATCGCCTAGATTTAAAAATTAGGGCCAATGTTTTTTTTGAGGAAATCTGTAATTGTTAAAAATAAATTTGTGAAAATTCTAACGTTTAATCCGAGGTCTTTTACAATGTTGTTGACTCCGTTTCCTACGACAGCGCCAGCACCTCCCTGAGGTGATCAAGTGGTAATCCTCCTACAAAAGCCCCAATGTGGCTTAACAACAAAGGAAGGACCA
>JAQFXM010002522.1:0-24434 GCA_034693345.1 Entomobrya multifasciata
CGATTTTCCCTATTGAGGTTGGATGTTGGACCATGTATTCATTTTCTTTCGACAGACTGCATTAGGCGAGTGTGGTTGTGTGATTGGTGCTTTTTTGCCGCATTACTGATTATGCATACCAAAAAGGAAAAAATATAAATATTGAAAGCGAAAGAGAAAAATTCAGCAACCTCCTCAGCTGGGTTTAACATCCCACATTTCTCCAAAATCTCTAAAATCTTTACAGAGGATGTTGTTTTGTAAGGAGAAGAGGAAGACAGAAAAAAACGGAAATAGAAACGTGTATCTGTACACATGTGAAAAAAAATTCTACACTCAACTTGCTTGAAACAAAATTGAATGGGAAAGGTGAACTTATAGAAGCATAGAGATAATAGATTCAAGTGTATTAATAGAGCTCTTCGTTGGTGATAGGGGCTCTCGTTCAGTGTGTAAAATTTGTTTGAGTCTACTCCAGCGCATACCGATGATACCAATATATACTTTTATTTCTAGACTGGAGAAGAAACTCCTTCTGTTGCAAAGCACTCCTTTTAGAGGGTGACGCGCATATAGACAATATAGACACGTAACACATATAAATATGTGAGCATGAGGGAACAAACATTATAAGATAGGAATATGCACATCAAAATATAAATCAAATACAGACGTATTGGATTGAGGAACATTTTCACTTACACAGACAGTCATACATCAGTTCCTGAATAAGGAGTAATGGATTTAAATTTGGAAAGCTTTATATTAATTAAAAAATGATAAAATATTACTTTTGGTTGCAAGTCTGATGGCATGGCGCGGACTGTGTAGACTGCACACTTTTGACAATGACAATAACCATGTTTAGCTTGTAGCCAAAGTGATTTGAAATTTGATAGAAAATTGTGAAATAGATGTATATTTCTTTGTGGAAGTTAAAGTTCTTAGGATTCCTATATGTAAGCTGCTTATGTAAGGATTTTGGGTAAGTGTTAAATTTTTATTTTTAAAATTGCCCTATAAGTTTTCAAAAAGGTTTGTGACTGTGACAACAGTAAAATTAGTGTTGGTACTAATTTAGTGATTTAATGTGTTATAAATTCGGTATTTCTGTACATTGTTCCATTTAAAATTTACATTAGACTATTAGACATATACCGACAAGCAATCCTTATAATTCTAGTTTA
Source organism: Entomobrya multifasciata (assembly GCA_034693345.1). Taxonomy (NCBI): domain Eukaryota; kingdom Metazoa; phylum Arthropoda; class Collembola; order Entomobryomorpha; family Entomobryidae; genus Entomobrya; species Entomobrya multifasciata. The sequence goes on from JAQFXM010002522.1 coordinate 1,167, forward strand.
CATGGAAATTCATACAGAAAAGTACATATGTGCAAATGTCCATGCAATGTCATATACTTTCTCCGATTCGGGCATTTATGCACATATGACAAAAGTGCATTATATATGGCCGGAAATGACCTCTTATCTTCTCAAGGGTGTCAACATGTACAAGAAATTAGGTAGGTAACATAGTAACAAGTAACAATATTACTTGAAAAAAAAGTAGTTTGCATTGCATCTAATGATATTTATTCGCATGTATTTACCAAACTAGAAAATTAAAAAAATTGCAGATGTTTCTAAAATCTTTTGATTTTTCAATATTTGACAATCTGTGCAAGCAGAATCATTTTATAACTTATAAAATTTTCTCGCATTTTATGACGTGATGTCAAAAGTTTATGGATCAGACAGTGAGTGGAATGCAGAATGCGTGTCTCTACTTTAAATAAATAATGCACCATCTGTATTCGGAATTGAGTAGTATTGATTCGTCCTTGAAAAATATTTTGATGGGGATTGCTATGTACTTAAAATTTAACAATTGTAGTTAAAGTAATGTTAGATTTTTTACTTTTGCTCCCACGTATCATGTCTACTGATATACTTAAATATACTATACACTAAACTAAATACAGCACTATACAAATCAGGTTGCTTTATGATTTGTTAAACATTGTATGTGAAAATGTACAAGCATTTTTTTAAAGTTACGAAAGCACATTAGTTTTTAAATGGGGATACTCAAGAAATTCCATAACAAATTATTACCTAAGCAATCTACTGTGTGTAGCGAAAAGTTGAGTTAGATGATAAATATCCGTCTAACTTAACAATGTGCAAATATGAGTTGTGAGTTAGCTACCTATGTATAATGGTTGCAATTAATATTCACGATTATTAATAATGGAAAGTATGCTACATACCAGTTCCAGTGACTGTATGACACGACTGAAATCGCAATTATTCATAACAACCATCAATGAATAGCAAAGCAAGTGTTTCAACCGCATTTTATTCCATGCAAATAAATCTATAAAACAAACAGTATTGCGAATCCTTGTTGCTAAAGTGTAAAGGGATTTCATATATACTATTTGGGAAATAATAGTAAAGTTGTACGTGAGCTTTTGGCAAATGTAATCTGCACCTCTATAAATTGAGGACTTTCACCTGTCAATCCAAGTCCAATATGTAATAAATTATTTACAGGATGGTATCACTGTTGATGGAATTATGTGTTGCTTCCAGAAGCTTTAGTAAATTGAAACATTTTGTCTACTAAATCAAGTTTCAGTCAAAATGCGCATACATCAAGCCATTCCAGAAACGCTATCATCGTGTGTATGGCTATTTTGGTGTTCTTATATTTTTTACTGCATAACATGGCATGCATATCAGATTAGCCAGATTTTGGGTTACGATTTTTTCACCTTGCCTTGGTCATTTATCTTAATTATTTATGATGGTCAGACAGAGGTGAAATGATGCTAAACCGATTTCTTTGTTCGGTCGAAAGCAGGTAAAAAAAAACAAAAGTTTTAATCAGAGATCGCACGTTGTCAATTGATTTTCCGAATTTTGCAATTAATTGTTATTATTCTACAAAAACTCTTTTGCGTCATTGCATTGATTTTCTTTCGGTATGTGTGTCTCACCATCACCTTTCCACATTGTGTTCTCTTACTCCTAAACGCTGGGGCATTATTTTAATTGGACGTAAATTATTTCATGAGTTGTCGCAGTTTATTTTTGTTTTCTGCCCGGCTATTTCCAAGTTCAATATAATAACAGGACATTAAGATTTCATTTGTTTGCGCATATGATTTGGCTTGATATTTAAATAGGTTTTACCCAGGAACGTATGTAATTTAGTTTCGTTAATGTTTTTGAGAGAGTATTTAAAAATCAGTTTGCAACCAAACTCCTTACGTAGCACACTACGGGGGCATTGTTTAACATATTTAGCTTTGCCATTTATAAAGTAAACTTACATATATAAAGTACTCATACTGTGCAAAGTGCATAGGTATAGGTATACCTATGACCTACAACCACAAAACTGTATGATGTCGATTTAATTGGTGATATAACTTGATATAATGCAATTATAGCTTACGTTAAATCTAAATACTTTCCACTCAATTATCTATAAATCCAGATATAGCATACTTTTCCTTATAACCTAAATGCTAAACGTCATGTAATCGTGATTGATTACAGCTTACCCAATCATAATTTTGGCCCTATTGATGGATATCACTAGTTCTACTGATCTATCATTAACGAATGGTAAATCCTCAGCAATGATGCGTCATTTTTGCGAACAAAAAATGCTCGGGTATTTATTCAGAAACTTTTCATGGAACGATCGTATGTTTGCTGAGACTTTCAATTAAGAAACTGGAACATAATTTAATCGGACAATCGTAAACTTAAACTTAAATTCCAAATCATATATGGGATCTAACTAGGAACACAATAACACAAAGAACTTCATTGTAATTCTAAATGGTCATGTAAAGTAAGTCCTGATTACTGATTTGAAACGCATGACTAGTCGTTTCATACGACAATTATATTCAGAACCTTTGTTTTAGGGTTTTCCCTCTCACTCTCTTGAAAAGAATGTCTGAAATTCAATGAAGCTCGCAAAATAATAGGTTCGTTCACTTCACTTATTCAATAATTCCATCAAATTAGGCCAACAATACAAAAAGAGAAAATGAAATCTCACACAGTAAATAAACGTCATATGCATATCGATTTTATGGAGAGAAAGAAATGTAGCTCATATTATTGCATTGTTACTTTTTACATATTTCATACCAACTTTGTTTTTTGTTGTTTTAGGTACAAATCATCATACTCTTCTCAATGACCAATCGATCGGTCCGATGACCTGTGCTGAATCCTAAATAACCTTTCGGTTGAACACTACCCAGTTCTCGCAGCTTCTGCTAAATAACCAATTTGATAACTCCAAACATACTTATAAATGAAGTGCGATCATCGCATGCAAAACAACGGTCCATCAAACGTGAAGTGAACAATTTTGACAGGCAAATATTGGGTAGTACTTGCATGATACATTGCCATTGCACTGCATCTCAGTAACCTACACTGACCGCGACCGTTATTCATCTTTTCGCTCTTCTTTTTCTATCAAGATAGTTGACTTGTAAAACTAACCACAGTTTAAGAAGAACCTCAATGAAGTCTTCTGTGTGACATATGGAACAGTAATGAAAGCAGTATTGGATCGTGGAATGCAAGGAGGAATGACGTAGCTATCTAGACTTCAATCCAGATTATTTTCCAGAAAGTCCAGAGATTCCTGTTTTTCCTGAGACGTCTATATAGAAAAAAAAGAGAGAACTGACGGAATCCTTTAATTAATGTATAATTAACGAAAAATGCTCAAATGAACGAAACATCACACAACTCAAAAAGAACTAGCATTGCCAGTATGAGAACACAACCTTTGGCCTAAAGCTGCTATTGATGCTGCTCTTATCTTTGTGATAAGAAATTTATCAAGTTTTTTTTCTGACTTTATTAAAGATTTACTCTTTCTCATCGATTTCTTATATAAATATTTAATTACGCACTGTCCGTAACACAGTATAATTTCAAGCTGTTAAAATTATATGCTTTACTACGTCGCGATTGAAAATAGCGAAGCTTAAGTATTTTTTTTTGTATATATTTCGTTAAATGAATTGAATATAAAAACGCTTATTTTTCTCACATCACTTCAAAGACTAGAGAAAAGGACGAGAATGTGGATGGACGACATAGCCTGTCTGCTGAATACAAGTCAATTTCAGTGATTTTTTAACTTATCGTTAGTCTATTTGTTCGTAAGCTTCTTCCTGTTTTTTTTTACTTAAATAAGCAGACTTACAGTCCACAGTTAAGTGAAAGAAACAGTTTATTAGCGATTGAACTTTCATTCAGTCGCAGTCCAGTGACTTTAAATAAGTTCAGTTTAGTGTGATTGATTGCCAAGATTAATTTGCGACGAGACTTCCATGTCAAGTGATCACGTAAAATTGTAAAGCCAGAATAAAAATCGTGTTACCTTTTATTATATACCCATCATTCGAAATTGATGTGATTTCGAAATTAGTTGTTTTCGGGGTGGAATCACTGTGCTATTAGTGCTAATTAGTTTCGTTTACCGTAACAGTGCAATATAGATTTTTGACTAATTCCTGTTCCAAGAAGCTGTCAAAATGGTTCAGAAATATCAATCACCCGTCCGGGTATACAAATATCCATTTGAGCTGATTATGGCGGTAAGTGTATTAAATATTATCACAAAAAGTTGAAGTACATATTTCCATTTATCCTATTTGGAGTTAGTGTTTGAGCATTTCGACAAAATGTTGACGTTTATGCATAGTCTTCCGAATATAGTGAAAGTAGAAACAAAGTACTCACAAAGCGTGGTGAAAGTGCTGCATGCCATTATGATTGTGCAAATGTCAAATCTAAATGTCATCTTTTAGTACACTTGAAAAAGAAACTGATGCATTTGAAATGGGCTAATTGTATGGAATTTTACATTTAGGCTTATGAGCGACGTTTCCCTACTTGCCCCATGATTCCAGTTTTTGTTGGGTCTGAGATAATTAAGGAAACGGAGAATGAAGATGGATCTCAACAAGTTATTGAAAGACGATGCACACTAAACGTGGAAGCACCATACTTGCTCAAGAAGATTGCGGGAGTGGACTTCGTATACTTTATCCAGGTTAACACCTTGGACCGAAGAAATCGTGCATTGAAAATTGAAGCTTATAACGAAAGTTTTGCTACGCGTGTGATAATTCATGAAGTTTGTAACTACTTTGTAAGTATTGAAAAATCTTTGTTCTCAAAATATGTCGCTGAATCAAAAAAAAGTTAGGAAAGGAAATATCAATATTTTGTTTCCATTATGTTTACAGGTTCATCCCGATAATCCAAATTGGACTTGTTTCGATCAAGCAGCTAGCCTTGAAATAAAGTCTTTTTATGGCTTTGAAACTGTAGTGGAGAAACTTGCCATAAAACAATACTCCGCTAATATTGCAAAGGTATACAAAATGCAGAGCCATAATGCGATATGGTGCTCGTTAAAAATGTATTGTGTTGGGAAAAATGGTGTCAGTATAATGTTTTGCTTTTTTTCTCACAGGGAAAAGAAATCATTGAATTTTTCATTGACGAATTGAAAAAAGAAGGAATTACCGATGTTCCACCGTGGTCAGATCCAAACCCAGGTGCAACCCCAGTTGTTGAAAACTCTAACAACGTAAAGCCATCTTCTAGGTAATCTTTCGTCGCAATGCTGTAGTTTTAAAGTTATAGACACGTCTGCAAGTCTGCATTTTGTGACCTGTTTTTTCTAAGAGAATGTTTTCTTTTTCAGAAAAACATCTTTAGACAACAACACTAACGAGGTACAAATAACTAACGAAACCGAAGAAGAAACACCGGAAGAAAGTTCGGAATTAGCCAGCTCCAGTTTTAAATCACATACTAGTCTTAGCCGGCAACCCTCTGGGGGAGCGGAAAAAGGTAGCGCTGGAAGTCATAATAGCAGTTCGCACTCCATCATTCGAAGGGAATCTTTCGCAGAAGAGGAAAATAAATTTAGGCTTGATGCGGACTACATTCAGCGATATCTTGGAGAACTTTCTCCAATGGAGGAATCCCAATTGGTTCAACTACGAAATTGGCTCGCACAACTTCAGAAAGGAAATGTAATTGAAAAACTTGCTTTCGCTGTAACTTATTGATACGGATTATTTTAAATTTGGAATAATGACTAACGTAACACCACTATCGTTTATTATTTCAGCTACCCAGTGACACCATGATCTTAAGATTTTTGCGAGCTAGAGACTTCAATATCGAAAAAGCTAGAGAAATGCTGTCGCAGTCACTAAACTGGAGAAAGAAATATCAAGTAGATAAAATCTTATCCGAGTATGAAAGCGCAGAAGTGATAAAGGATTATTTTCCAGGTGGTTGGCATTACAATGATAAAGGTATGAGGAATTTTTTTTTATAATTCCGATGTTAGTGTTAAAAGGTTCTAGAATTTAGTTTAAGTTATAAATTTTTCCATGCGTTTCGGCAGATGGACGACCGCTGTTTGTACTGAGATTAGGAATGATGGATGTCAAAGGTCTTATTAAGTCAGTTGGAGAGGAAGGTCTTCTGAAAATGACACTTCTTTTTTGTGAAGAAGGTCTTAGGCTAATTGAAGAGGCCACAGCTCAGTCTGGTCATCCAATTACGACGTGGACACTCTTACTTGATTTAGAGGGTTTAAATATGCGACATTTGTGGCGACCAGGTATAAGAGCATTGTTACGTATAATTGAAATAGTCGAAGCTAACTATCCAGAGACAATGGGAAGAGTACTTATAATCAGAGCTCCAAGAGTATTTCCAGTTTTATGGACACTTGTGCGTACTTTTATTGGTAAGTGGACATTATTAACGTGATGCAAAGTAATTGATGATCCAAATTGAGTATGGTTGTTTTACTATAAGTTGTTTCTATTTCTTACTTTTAGATGAAAGAACATGTTCAAAGTTCTTCTTTTATGCTGGTAACGACTACCAGGAAGCTGGAGGGCTTCCAGATTATATTCCGGATGAATCTTTACCTGACTTTTTAGGTGGATCGTCTACTGTAAGTGAATCATAAATGATCTATAAAATTGGTGTAAATGCAAAACTGAATTGGTTTCGTCATTTGGCTTAATGATTGTAATCTGCAGGTATCCTTCCCTGAAGGTGGTTTAGTTCCCAAGAGTCACTACATGCCAGAGGAACGACTAGAGCATTTAGCTTTATCCGATGACAGTATATATAAATCAGTCAGTTTAACCAAAGGACAGGTAGGGAGCAACCGAGATGTCTCAAATGTATTTGATCAAAGTTTTACTCATTAGTATGGTGGCTTATAAATACTAACTATTTTTCTGGTTCTATAGGTTCATGAAGTTGTCTTCTGTAATGAGGATCTAGGTAGCGTTATAACATGGGACTTCGATGTTTTGCGTCATAGCGTGTGCTTTTCTGTCTTTCGTACGAAAAACCCCGTAGTATCCACACCAAATGGTACTCTACAAGCAAATCAAAGCTTAACAGAAAGTGACCATAAGACAGTAATTGATAAGCAGTGGAAGGAAGGACACGATTTTTTCCGTGTTGAATCTAGTATTGTGTGTCATGATGGAGAATCAGTGCAGGTGTGTACCAACATTGAAACTTCAACCAAAATAAAATGCGTTTGTCACGTTACTTAACATTGTATTCTTGCCTGTTTTAGGGTTCGCACGTCACAAACCAAACAGGATATTACATTTTACAATGGAAGTTTTATGACGAAGCTCCCGCTACTCATAATTTGATGGATTCAATCACAACTTCTAAGGCTAAAGTGATGTATTATTACGAAGTGCTAAAATCTTGCGATTACAGGTAACGAAAAATTTAAAATGACCAAAATTATTTAATCTTGATTTGATTATCATTTTCTTTTTACATAAAATTGTATGATATGGAATTACAGGGGTTCCATGTCAAGTCTTCAATCCCAACGAAGTGGACTCTCCGCCGTGAGTTCGAAAGCAAATTCTGTAATTGAAAGCGCTTCTAGCAATTCTGCTGCAAGTGTGGCAGTGAGCTCGTGTCCTTCCAGGTGAAATTGACGCACAATTACTTTATTTTGGAAAGTGTTATACGCGGTACCTTTGTTTCAAGTACCTAATTTCTTTATTTTAGCAATTTCAACAAGGTATTACGTTGACATTTTTCGTTTAATATTATAAAGCAGCGTCTTGTGATTTGAGAGGATGTAATGCTATAAAATGTGTAGCCTGTAAAATAACATTTTAATCTTCCACATTCCGTGATAAATAAAACTAATCGATTGCGCTGGTTGTATTACATAGATTGGACAAAATTCAAACTGAACGGATAAATACTTTTAAGAGAAAAACATAGTTAGTGACTGCATTATAGATTACTGTTTTAAAAAATAAAAAATAAACTTGCTTTCGACCTGCTAGTAGCGGTGTTGAATGTTATTTTTAAGAAGATATATATGAATGAATAACAAGTTTTGTATGCATTAGATAAGAAAGAAGAGTAAACAAACAAGATAATAAGAAACAGGGAAGTCGAATTTTATAGAAAAACAAAAATAAATGGTAATGGTTTTAGAAAATGGTTGAAATGTATGAAAGTTACTTAGATGAACTGCTATAAAAATAATACTAACTGACGTACTAAAATTTTATTACCTACTGATCAGAAACATAAGACTATAATATTGGAAGGTGCTGCTGTGTTATCACTTTCACAAGGTAATTTTGCACATTGCAGTTAGTAAAACTACAATTCACTCAAATATACATGATATCACTAAACCTATGTTTTAAAATAATTCATTTGCACGAAACGAAGATGAAAAAGGGAACTATTTTGGGGTTCATGCAGGGTTAAAAAAGGAAATGAAATGGCGCATGTTCCTACAAAATAGCATTGTGCAATGAGATTTTGAAAACAACTACAGCTTCATAAAAGTAGTATCGTGCATACCGAGGTATGTATGTATAATCATCACAATATAAAAAAAACATTGTAGTCAATAGTAACTACAGTTTATGGTAATCCAGTGTCCACTAACCTTGAAAACTCAACAATTAGTGCGCTTTATCAAAGCAGAAAATTTATAGCTTTGGTTAGGGAAGATTAAATGATTTACATGCATACATCATGCTTTGTGCTATAATGAACTGGTCAGAGATAGTCATTTAATAAATGTGCATACTATTTAACCGTCAGTTATCTGTATGATAATAATAATTTAACATAATATTTACAACGGAGCGTCGCATTGTTTTAGAGAGACATACTCAGAAAAATATGCAATAAAATAACACTGATTTTCTCAATTGGTATGATAGTTGATAGTGCTGTAATTCAAAAAAAAACTTGTATACCTGTGTATTTATCCAAATGCATGCACTGATCACGATCACGTACATGTAGTTTAGTAGTGGGTAAAATGAAGGAATTCGAAAGTAAAATTTTTAATGTGAAAATAGTTTTACGCGACTACTGCAGTTGAGAAGTATGATTTGCTCTTTATGGCCGTGCTAATGTAAAATATCCAGTTATAAACATACTTTATTCTATTCAGGTTTTTGAATTTCTTATTCACTAGCGACATTATAGTTAACCTTTGCACTGTAAAAGTCAACTTTTATATGGTCAAGATGTTAATTTTTGTTATGATTTGATGTTAAAACATCACATTATGTACTTACTTTTGCTAACTGCGTTTTAATAACTGCCCTTCATTTTCAGAGTCAATTTAATTTTTCTTACTTCAATGGCTTTAGTGTAACGTTCTTGCGGAAACGTGTGCGCATAATAATGTAATAAAAATTATAGTATCAATTTATTTAAACTTTGTACGAATCTTCCTCATTTTTACTGTAAAGTTTAAAGCATTTCTGTAGGATGATAGACTATGTAATTTTGGTTTACAATTAATTGTAAATGAATACATTAAAAAAAGTAAAGTTTTCCGTGTTTTCATTTTGTTTAAATCAAAAGCAAATAAAACATAATTTTGATTGACTGCACGAATGTTTATGTACTCTAATTAATTAAAGCATCCCTACATTTCATGATTTGCGAGTTTAAGGTTGCTAAGTAATCGAGGCAAATGGAAACTTAAGAAATCGGAATATGACTCTACATGTCTGCAATTATGATTGGTAATTATAATCGAAGGAATATTTCGTGTGTGTAGCCATAGCCTGATGTTTATAAAAATGCCCTCATGGGATGCGAATAACAATTAAGTACGGATTTTATTTTAAATGAACCATTTATTTTATCAAAACTGTTTCATTTAATCTCACGTGTTTATTTTGATTAAAAATGATTAAATTTTACATTCATTAACGCTTAGCTTTTATTAAAAACACCAGAAATCTGAAGAAAATCACAACAATTCAAAAGAGTCAGTCATACAGCCACATGAGCTGACTTTGTTCAATTTCAAATATATATAAAGATTTTAAAGATTCTCGATAACATAATACATGTATTTTAAGAAAATTTAAAAATGATTCAATAGATATATGTATGTATATTGTACAATCTATAAAGTTATACATAACAATGATAATAATACAATCAACATTTTTCAAATCTACGTAACAAGTTGACACTTTGACTAGATAACGACGAAACTGAATGTTGTGTGTACATGACATTTTGATGTCCACTTTTGGGCAACCTTTAAAAACAAAAACCTAAGAACGATGTAAGAATGACTCGGAGCTCGAGTGAATTGATTATTTTTGCTACGACAACGTTTGATCTTAATTTGTAATTAATTCACTCGTTCATCTCACATTTTATCTTGAAAATATTAGTTAGAGCATGCATACCACTAACAGAACATTTAAATTTTGCTTAATTTTAATGTGGGATACATTAGGCAATATGGTTTATTCCAATTTAAATCAGTGATCATGTCATGTGGCAAGAGAAGGCGTAATTGTATGGATCATTATCATTATTACTTCAATTAGTGACTATAAAGTTAAAGTCGCATGCCTTCTCTTAACACAAGTCATTTTAACACACTGAACAATTGTACAATTATTTAACTAAAAATCGATTTAAATGTGTTTTGTATTAATACAGGTATTTTATTACTGTTTATCATTTATAAAGTTATTGCTTGAAGTGTTTTTTGCGATTTTATCAACAATTAAATATTTCATGAAAAACAATATCACATTTGAAATAAACTGAAAGAAATCATTTTTTCCTAAAGCTCTTCAACTATTTTTTATAAATTTTACAACTACTGTGTTAAAAAGTACAACATCAGAAGAAGAATGTAACGTATGTATTTTAAAGTACCGAGTCATGTAGGGAACTAATTGTAAGTTTAGTACATAATAGTTGAAGACGTCACTGTCAGTATATATATTGTACGGCTGCGTTTTTATAGCTGACAACGGAAGAAAAAAGAAAATTCATCCCATATTACAGTGGGGGTCCTTAACACGAATAATCTGAGCAAAGTACAGGCTGCAGATGTCATTTTCATATTATTATAGACATCTCAAAACAAAAGTTTTAGTAAACCGGGGAAAGTACCACGAAACAATCATGTTGATAGACTATCAAATATCGCAGAATCGGAAAATTAATATCCGTAGAGTACATATTAAAAACATCCTTTTTTGTCATCTATGGAATGAACATGCAGAGACCAATTCAAGTCTTTTATCAAATCCATAGTCTCTGATGGAATGCGTCAACTGCTGACAAAATTTATAAAATGCAATTTAGCTGATTTTTAGAAGCAGACATGTTTAAAGAAATCTATTTATGGTTTAATCTTATATAAATACCATTACTGTAGTTATAAAAAATTGTCTTGCTTAATATTCTACAAACATCTTTTACGGAGCCAGCGGTAGTAAGTAGTTCATTTATGCACATTTGAAATTCATTAAAAAAAATTGTTTCTAGGCATCAATAATAATGCACAGATATTCATTCGGAAAAGTTTCAAAATTAATATGTAACCAACATTATGTATTTATACTTATATTTACACATTATTTTCACACATTCACATTAAATTTAAACGCACATTCAATTTATCGTACACACTCACGTCAACTTTGTAAGAAAAAATAACCAGTTTTATGTTGGCATTTTACCTTTGGGATTTTTTTATGTCGCACTTGTGTACGCATTATTTTATACGCTCTATTTTAGATTAAATGATGATTATCTATTTTAAAGTAACTAAATTGTCATTATAAACGAAACAATGAGATGTTATTATATAACAATTACTGTATATATGTACATACATAACAATTTGATATTTTCATCTATATACAGATTATATATAATGGAATTAATTACAGTTTTACACAAAATATTTATATCATAAATTTACAAAATGCTTAGTATCTTAATTGCTAGAGTTCTGTGATTGGAATGGGTTTCGCCCCAGGCAGGGTGCCGTGTTGGTGGAGGGGATATTGAATAGGTAAGTCTATTTGAGATGGCGTGTGTTGTTGCGAAAATTGCTGTGGATAATTTACAGCATTAATGGGCGCATCATACTCATTAAAACTAGGAGAACTATACGTGTTGGCTGAGGGAGCATGATGACGATGTTGAATTGGAAAACGTAAACTATGATTATTGTGACTACTATTTGACCCATATGGGTAATTTAAAGAGTTCATTGTTACTGGATTTAGTGTATGACTCGCGGAATGTAAGTAGGCTCCTCCAGAGCCAGGACCAGGACTTCCATTCATTAAGGAAGTCCTTACCTGGAACTCGTCATCGGAAAAGGGGTATGCACTATGACTGAGGAAGGATGACTTTGTGGCAGTGTCCAGCTCCTTTGCTGTTGACGAAATTACAGAGCTTCGATTCTTTCGGCGTGATGGACGACGGAAGCCACGTTTGCATGTGTTTTTTATTTTGTCGTGGTATTTGTAAAGAAGGAAGAAGAAAATGGCCAGGAAAATCACAGCCAAGAATATGGACACTCCCAAAATAGTTTTCTGAACTGGTCCTTGGAGGTAGCAGTTTAAATCGTTACTGGAAATTTCAACGACTTTTCTATCTCGTACTTCTCTTGGTTCGGCACATAAAACAAGGGAGGTTGTGTTTTTCAAACGGGTTTGTTCAAGGACATCTTTGAGCCAGAACATTTCACATACGCAGTGAATTGGGTTCCCATCTAGACGTAGTGATTTCAGACTGGTCCAACTGACAAGGTCTTCTGGAAGACTTTGCAAAGCATTATCCTAAAAATCAAAAATATTTAATATTAAAAATTAAGTATAGATGTACAACATAACTTTCATGACTTCCATGCAAATGAAACCCAGCCATGAACTTGAATTCACAAATATTGAATATTGTGGGGAAAACTGAATATTCCAATGAATTATTTCATAAATGTACAAAGAAAAATTAAACTTGATAACTCACCTTTAAGTTTAATGTTTTGAGACCACTTAATCCTTTGAACAATTTTGGAGGGAGTGTAGCAAGTTTTTTGCAACTGGATAATTCCACCACTTCAAGATCCAAATTGGGTGAAAATGCCTCAGACTCAATCAGAGATAATTCTGGAGCTCCACTGATTTCCAGATTTTTCAACTTCTTTAGACCAGCAAATGCAAACTTTGAAATGCGATCAAATTTATTGCGTCCCAGCTTAAAAGTTTCCAGTTGAATTAATGGAGCAAAACTTGTTGTAGGTATTGAGTTTATGTTATTGTCAGTAAGAATCAGTTTCCGCAACACGCTTAAACCTCTAAAAGCATGAGGTTCAATTGTAGATATCTGACATCCACGGAGATCAAGGCTGACAAGATTCTTGGCTGCGGAGAAAGCATCATTTTGTATTCTGTCAATTTGATTGTTCGCAAGAGACAGCTCTTGTAGATGAGGTACTACCCCATTTCGGTATCTGTTGGAATCACCACTGCCAAACGAACCACTTCCACCACCACCCCCTCCTACCAAAGCTGTTGGGAGTGGGGTTCTTTGAGAAAATACGTCCGGAATTTCTGTTAATTCATTATTATCAATCTTCAGTATCCGGAGATTGGACAGTCCGAGAAATTGTTTAACGGTTATATTCTTGATTGAGTTCAGACTCAAATCCAATTCCACGAGATTTTCGGCAAAAAGAAATACGCTTTCCTCCACCGAGTCAATCAGATTGTTTTGTAAATTTAACACGGCAAGTGAGCCCATGGGATTGTGGGGTCCTCCGAAGGTTCTGTTACTCAACTGAGAGATTTTATTTGAATTCAAATGGAGCTCTACCAATTTTCCTTGAGACATGAAACTACCCGGCTGGAGACGAACCAAGTGGTTATGACTCAAGTCTACATAATTGAGCTCGGGGTAAAATTTCAGTCCACTGTCCACACTTCGTATGCGATTCTTTTGAAGAATGAGACGTTGAATGGAAGGGTTGAGGGTGATGGGGACAATGTCCAAGTTTGCATCTACGCAGTTAACATGCAGATTTTCATCGTCACAAGTGCATCCGTTGGGACACACGGCGGACGCGGTATGTAAGACACTCAGTTGGAGAATTAAAATGATTGCTACTGAGGGGAAAATCATCTTGAAGGATATTGCTTTTGACATGGTTCTAGGAATGTGTAAAATCCGTTGGGGTTGTAGTGTAGTTTTCCGTTAAGCTACCATTTCTTCATTCCGTCTTGTATTTATCTTTGTCCACTCTTTTTCATGCCGCACACTGCACTTGTGCACTTATGTTCCTTGAAATAATGTTGGTTCCTGGAAATCAAGATTAGAAAAAAAATCATGTTAATTTATTCTGGTGCACTGTTTTCACAAAATAAATTAAGCTATTGAACTACGAATCAGACTGGTATGCTAACCGAAGAAGAAGGGTCACTTTCAAATAATATAAAACCAGGAAACTGATCATCTACCTACATTCTTATGTGAATATCCAATGTGGAAATTTATCTTTGGTTTTCCAGACTCAAAACAAAACGCCATGGAAGAACTTTGAGCCACGAAAATTGTAATATGAGAAATGTCAAAATGAGATAACCTTTGATAGCAAGGTGAAGTTTTAAACTATTCGTAAGAAAAGCAGCTTAAAATCTTCTGCACTAAAGTGATTTGTACTCAAGACCATACTTAAATCTACTTCATGACGATTGCGATCGATGAATTAATATAAACTATTGCATTATCAGTTAACATTACAGGATTGAGATTCAGAACAAAATGAGTGATTAGCGATTAGGTATACACATAATGTTTGCTAGTCGGTCCTATGTATATAATTTCCATTTAGTAATGTTCATGTCAGTATTTTAACATCACGATATTCACGATTCCAAGCTAGCTTAGTACCGACCGACCGAGTACAAACTGACACGATGATTCATACTTTTATCAGTTTTATCGTTTAGAGAAGCAACAAATATTTTGATACTTGATACGACAGTTTAGTAATCTCGTACGTGATTAACAACTCCTACGCACAAAATTTACAGCATCTTCAATGTGGTTAATTATGCATATTATCTACATCCAAACGTCCGGAAAATTCAACCATTTGATTTAACAAGTCACTGAATATCTGGGGTCGGATGTTGATAACTGATTACTTTTTTATTACTCTTTTAAAAGATGCCAGTGTGCTATACCATGTCTTTACAAAGCCGCAAAGGAAACGGGCTCCTATCTATGCATATTTGATGAAGCAGAACAAATATCCTTGCAATTATGATAGGAAAAGCAAAATATTTCAGGGTGTATCACATTGCCCCGATGCATGACAGACTTATACCACAACAAAGCTTCATGAAAAATGAGTTTCTGAGAGATTAATATGTTCACATTCTAAGCATTTCGAATAGGAGCTAGTGCAGTGGAGGGGGCGTGAAATTCATTTTATACTTTCCACTGGACCAAAAGCCTTGACTTGTGTCATAAGTCTAAACAATGTGTTATATAACTATAAACGTTTTCCAGCTTATTGTTATTTCAGTTTTTTCCAATTTTTGTTTGGCAATTTATCTATTCTTCGTTCTATTTGACTAAACTCACATTCTCAGAGAAAAAAATAATCATTTTGATGAAATGGCGGTTTTAGCTCAACATAAATAGAAGAGACTTTCTTCATACAGTTGTTTGTATGCATTGTACTTCAACTCCAAAATATTGCACAATCAGAAACTTTTCAACAATTCAAAAATGATGCCTTTGCAGTACACTTGAATACTTTACACAAGAAATATTACACTTTTTATGATTTTTTTTATAAATGCTATATATTATGTTCAAACAGTTTCATTCTTGACTTCTTACATTTCTTCGTGTATGAAAAAATAATAAAGACGCAGACAGCATAAAAAATATAAAATATTGCAACAAGCTATATAGCATAATGCTGCCATTGCTCTTTAGCTCTAACGTTTTGTGTTTTGCAGCTGAAAATTCAAAATAAAAAGCACGCACCACACACTTCCTAAATTCGTAAGTCTGTTGTATACGCACAGCTATATTTAAACAAAACTACCACAATGGCTTTCACTCAAGTTTTTCTACAAAAGGAACTCCCTGTTGTTGTCTTCAGGAAGATAAACATTCTCCAGGGTTCTTCCCTGTTTGCATTATTTCCGACATCATTTGACAGAAACAAGTAATATATCAAAGAAAACTATGAAGTATGGAAAATCAAAAGAAAGAAAAGCATCGCGACATGAATCTTCTTTTTTTTAAACCTTTGGTCGCATCGCAATACGCGCAAATACTAGAAATATATATTTTTCTCCATTAAAATTTCATTGGCATGTGTATTGTATATATGCTTACCAAAAACAAGAATTACGAAAGTTCACATTTCAAACACTGAAGATTGTTTTGTATTCGAAAGAAAGAAATTATCCAATTTACAAAGCGCACACACAAACGTATAACATTTATATTTTTAAAGATTTCATAAACCTTACACACCAAACTAAGCAAGACAATTAAAAATATTTGTCTTGATTTCACTGGAAAATTATAACTATTCACGAAGTAACTATGTTATTTTACAAATTCGAAAACAACAAAGAACTCAATTTATTCATGTTGACAAATTCTATTCTACTCATGTAGTTTACCAGAAAAACTAAACATGGTAAATATTTTTTTCGAATTTAGCAAAGTCCCACTTTTAACTTCGTCTACCAACTGGAAAAAGTTTCAATTTCATGCTCCATTTAATGTTTTCTTCTTAATAAAGTGCTTTGATTGCTTGAGTAAAGTTTCCAGAAAAAAACTTTCATGTGAAGTCAATGTATAAATAATTCAGCTCACAATTACGCGCAATTAAAACTTTACTCCTTTCAATGAAAGCATGTTTCTTGTATATTTAATTCAACTGAGTCACATTTTGGATACAAACTAGGGCTAAGAGATGTGTGTACACATTTTTTCCATTTTCATGTTTGGGAACATTATGGAACTGAGCGGAGATAAACTGGTGATATTTATTTTAACGTCTTGTGTAATGATGTTGTGTATGGATACTGTGAACTATGCTGCAGTATAATACATTTTCTTATCAGTTAAAGCTAACAAGATAAAAAAAATGCTTCATTTCAATGTGAAAGGAAGGAGTGAGTGAACAAGAAGAGAAGAACAAACTGATAATATACCTATTTACCTATGTTTTTATGAGAAATGAGTCAAATTACACATGGCGACAGCACGATATCACACCACCCCATTTTGTCTACATTACTTTGTTTAAAGAAGGCATCTATATCTATATGGAAGTTGATGTTGCTGCATGTGTAGTTGTGGTCACTCGTGTCAATCAACATAGAAAAATTAATACTAACTCTAACACAACATTACAATGCAATAAAATTTACAGGTAAAGAAAGATCAACGATATGTTCCATTTATTTTACGTTTTGTTAAAATTTTACAACAGAGTATAACCCGTGGTGTGGCCGAGCAGAATCTGTGTCTCCTGTGTTATTATTGAGCAAACTTAAAATTCTAAGTATGGAAATATTTATTAAGAAAAACAAATTATGTCATGTATATTTATTTTGTGAGAGGGGGACTTTACACAGCGAATTTTACTATTTAATCATATAAACTATGCACAGAACACAAATTATTATCTGTATCGTATCTCAACTTCGGCTTACTCGTAAAACTTTTCCTTGCAAAAGAAATTGAAGATGGACAGCTTAAACACAAAACAACGTCTGCCTAAATTTCAACAAATCTTGTGGGTTCCGATGTTGTAAGTCGTTGTTTTACAATATTTACATAACAGACAACGCCACAAGAGTTTGCAGTCGGAAATTAAACATTTTGATATTTTGTAATGCTTAACGTGCAATTACTATAGTATGGAGGAAATGGGAATCCATCTAACAATTTTACGCATATGGGGTTAGATGTGCTGAAGAATAAATCAAGTTGCTTAACACAATTTTTGGTTTTTGCAGGTGAGCTTTAAGATAAAGACATGACTAAACATTAAGAACAACTTTTTACAATGCAATGAACTGTTTCCTGGCTCTTGACGATAGTACAATACAATATGTAATAGTTAGTTACACATTTTGCCTTATTGGTTTACTTTTTGACATGAATGTGCTAACAGTGCATTTGGTTCTCCAACACATTGTCTTGAGAACATTTCCTTCACTTGACCATATTCAATACTTTCAGAGTTGTTTGCGAAATTCAAAGAGTGCTCGAAATTCGCTTACCTAATGAAGTGTTGCTAAAAATATATCCTGTATGTATTTTGTTGGACAAAATCAAATTGTGTTCAAGTATTTGTCGTTAACTTCTTTAAACACTTTAGTTCTTTTCGATTTCTTTGAAGTCAGAATTGTCCATTTACAGGATATACTGAAGTATCGAAGAAAATGCTTGTGCTTTAATTTAAATATTATGAACCTATTTGATGACATAAGTAATTAAAAGGCAAACTTCAAGGTACTGATTGTTGATAAATTTCAATCACAGTAATGTTCAAAGTCTTACATGTGAAACATACTCAATATATTTTAATTTGTAACCTTGTCGCTATAATGTATTCATTTATTTTAATGCTTGTGAAATTACAGATTTTAAACTAGTAAGACGTATGTATAAAGACGAAAACGCATAATAAACAATATTCTAAATTGTGCACAGCAGTACTAATTATTCAATGACTTATAAAATTATCGTGAGCAGCTGCCAATCAGATATTTAAGCTTTGAAAAACTAAAATCTCTAAATGTTTTTGAGGAGCCGCATGACAAGTATACATATTGGGAAACTTGAGAGATCATGGGCTGAAAAAAGAAGAATTTGGTTTGGTAATGACGAAGTAGCTAATGATTTCGTGTTTGCTTTGGTACTTGACTTTTCTTATAAAAAATAGGATGGAATATTAGGAGCCGTGTAAGTGATGATGACTCATTTTCCTGTTTTTAGACTTTGTCCATGAGTTGTTAAGATGCAGCTTCACGTAGTCTTGCCATTTTTTAAAGCACTGATATTTTGTTTGAACAAAACATACATACATTCGTATATTCATACATTAAGAAACATCATATATTTATGTGCTGTCAAGATTTTTTGTATATATTTTCTGTATATTAAGTTGCAAGAATAATTACTTGCATCATTTATATTTCATCAATAAGCTAAAGCTGCTGAAGTATTATATGCAGCCGAAAACCTTCTATAACACTTCATGTCGATGATTCGATTTACCACGAATTACTCAAGTCAGCACAGAAGTCAAAATGCTCAACTTTACATATCACATTAGAGCATTTAATTTCATAACATGGAGATATTCTTTCTGTAATGAATACGAATTTCGAATACATCGTCATAATTTTGTAACTAAGTATATACTACTAGGAAAAATTAAACATGATTTGATTACACAGCATATTTATCATCAACATCTACGCAGATTAAGCAAGAATGTAAACAAAAATTCAAAACAACGTACAGCGTAAGTCAAATTTTGACCTCCAGTTACATAGTAAACTCGGCTTGAAACTACTATAAGTTAACCGTAAATTGTTTCATGTTTGTTTAATGTATTCTCAAAGGAAGATAAAAGAATAACGTGTAATGATAATTTTTTTGTCACTACGCAATGATAATAATGCTGTGTGCTGACTATCAGTTTATCATCTTATTTATTTTAATTGTCAACACATTTGAAAAGGAAAAATTTGTTCGTGAAGAGAATAATAAGAGTATGGAAGTGATATGACAATTTCAGGAAAACAAAATTACTCAAAACAATTTTGGTTCGGCAAATCCTTAAAGTAACGTACATCCGCTTAAGTTTCAATTTAAATAATTTTCTAGAGTTGAATCTTAAATTAAAATTAATAGTAGCTTCTCTTACGACGTTCCATGTTTCGTACCCTATACCCTATGTATGCATTCTCAAATAACACAATCTTTACACTCTCATATATACCTGATTAAATTAACAAAATAATATAGGCTTCTAAATTACAAAAGAAAATGAGAGTATTTATGAAAATATTCCGGTTGACACTTTTCATCAGTTCGTTTTTTCTACCTTTGATGCCTAATGAGCCCAAAAATATCGGGCATGGTAACACCATTCTAGGATTAAACCGTGAAATATAAATATGGCGCACATGTAGCATATATGCACATAAATTATAGAGCAACATAGAATAATGCACTCCATCCCTGACTCTGGCTTCCGCTCATCCAATTAGATTAATTACTTTCGCCTGACAACTCTCAGCAATGATGGATGGCCAAGAAACCAGGTCAAAATACACTCACGGGTATTCACCACCACGTAATGAGTGTTAATCAAGTTAGTTCCACACCAGCAGCCTCTCTCTTGTCAACCAAATCCAAACTTAAACAGTATCGCACAAATGAATCCCCGATACCAAATCAAGTAACACACAACAACATCATCAACAACAGCTTGCTGACTGTACACAGTCAGAAAAAAACTGGCTTGTGTTGTTTCTGGGGCCAGTATAAAATCTGTTTAGTCCAGATCTTAAAAGCTACAGGAGAAATAGTAATAGAGCTTGGAACATACTTTTCATTGGCTTTATTTTACCTAATCTGATCCTGTTTTCACAAACAACCAAACATAAATAGCTTTTACAACTTCGTATACTGAGGGAATTTCCGTCGGCTACTAAAAACCTTTTTTGCTAGAAGCGTCGGATGAGGCATTAGCAACGCTTTGAAAAACACTGAAAATCCATTATGTTAAAAATGCGTGGGAAGTGAGTTAAACTATGTTGGGATTAAAAAGGATCAGTCCTAACCTACGATACCTGGAGTTGAGAATTTGGAATGGAGTCTGCATGGCTGATAGTTATTTCATGAGAATAGCGTGCGTTGATATTAATCAAATGAGATATGACCTGCTTAAATTTTCACTTGCTTCCACTGACATCAAATAAATTTGCAATTTAGCCTTAAATCTATTTTGATCGCTGACAGAGGAGTCATTAGAGTAGACGAGACTAGAATGATTTTAGTGAGCCCAATCTTATATTATATTAAACCCTAATAAGTTTCAGAGCTATTTAACATGTTGAAATCAATAACCAGTCACAGTCATAATCAGTCAATCATTACACAACTTGTCCTTCAGGAGCTTGCTTTCTCTGACTTGAACAAATGCTTTCAATGTTCATTCATGAGAATGTCATGTCAACTTTGTATAAAGAAAGCAAAGCAAATTGTACCCTAATACTGCTGGAATTGATTCAATTAACTGAAAACACTAAAAGATGGAAGATAAATATAAGAAGGATTTTCCTAAGTCTGTATACCATACTTCCAAATAGTATTTTCGATATTTTGTTGGGGCAAAGTTAACCCAACCTGTCATGTGGAATAACACGCATCGAAACGTCACTTATGGCTTGTCTCTGAAGAAACATTGCTGTAAACTAGATTAATTTAATCTCCGCAACATAACATTGAATCAGTAAAAGTAAACCTAAGCTGGCATTGGAAACCAAAAGTGTTCTTTCTCTGTGATCTTAATTTTAGTTTCACACTATCTTTGTTGATCGAAGGTGCCTGTGGAGGTTCAATCTGGCTTACATATTAACAGGTAAACTTTGGTGTTGGCTTTTATTAGTACATGGCAACCAGAGGATGAATTTTCGAATACTCGGCTTTTTTTATCATGTTGTCTTGAGCACACATTCATCCCTCATAATGTGATAAAAGGAAAACGAAATTAAATAACGTGTTGTACAATGTACCATTTTCGTGGGCTCTAACAAGTTAACAGAACTTTCACTCCTTCCAAAACAACTCAAGCAGCTCGGCTAATAGAAAAATATATATTTTGTCTATGTGCAACCTACCACGATTTTATTTGTACTACATTCATACATTTATAGTTTTAAAAGACCACAGTAAGTTACAGACAACAATTACTAAAGAGCAAACATTTTTGGGAAAGTACAAAAGAAAAATAAAGCTTTGTAATTGAGACATAGCGGATGGAAAATTCTTTTTGTGCTGGAATCCACACTTTCTTGCTGAGATTTCGTAAAGTTTTGAAATACTTTGTTTGAAGTTTCGCTAATGATATATTCTCATTTACAAATAAATATAGAAACATACTTTCTCTGAATCTATATCAAATGAACGTATCAATTTATACGTGTTGCTACAACTTTCTTGCTGAATTCAATGCAAAAAGGATTTTCAGACTCTCTGTTTTTCTCTTAATCCTTTTGTATTTTACGACCTATTTTAGCCAATAATTCACTTGATCAATAATTATATCATTGTTTTCTGAAACTTCACAATTATTTCTTCCCGCAATAATAATTTGATAGTGATCAAAACATAATTTATCTTTCATCTTTAGCAATGAGCTTTACTGTAACAACAATAAGTCAACTGACTCAAAAGGGCATGAATTAAAGACTACACAAATTTTCCCATTTTCAAAGAAATTAATTTAAGCATTTGATAGAATTAAAGAAATAACTTCACAAACAATATGATCTCTTTGTCTTTCATGACAAAAGAAAAGTTTGAAGGAAAATATTCGGTTGTTCATATTCAAATTCCACTTTATGGGTCAAGGGAACTCAAACAAATTTCGTTACATTGAACCACCTTACTTAGTCGTCATTGTCATAAACGCTAATGTAACTTTTAAGAAATGAAAAACTCACACGCCTTGCCATTTTAGAAGGTCCAAGGTCTTCTTCCTACAAGCGTCGCTTTGAAAATCTTTGCTTGATACGGAATTTTCCACTGTATTTTCCTCTATGCTCCTTAAAATTTTATAATTATAACATTTATAACCGTATTTTATGGATGTTGACTTTTTCTTTCACAACGTAACTGACTACAAATCATTCATGCTAATTTATTATCGAATTTTGTTTCCTCATTGAATTAATTGTCATTTCAGAAGATTACCTAGTTTTTTCCATCAGCCAACAAAGGCTATTCAATCGATAACTTAGGGTTATAGCGTGAAATATTTAGCAAAGCTAAGTGACATAAATTTTAGCCAGAATAATTTTAAATACTATCTTTTAAGCTTAGAATAGGGCATCTCTCTAAATGCAGGAAAATACAAGTTAACAAGATCAATCGAGAACAAAAGAAGTACACCCTAGTACAAAA
>JAQFXM010002523.1:0-24431 GCA_034693345.1 Entomobrya multifasciata
TTTGCCAGAATACATGGCACACAAGTTTTCTAAAGTACTTAGGAAGAATGGTCTGCATTCTAATGTTGGGGTTGATGTGTATAAAGAGCCACAATTGATATTTAGTTACACAGGATCAGTGCCAATATCGCTTATAAAAAGAGTATATATGATACAGCAAAGTGGCTTATTTGAGTGGTGGAAGAATTTTATAAATAGGACTTACTTGGTTACGTTGAACAGTAATGAGCCACCAAAATCGCCAAATATGCATGGAAACATTCAGTTGCTATTTATTTTGCTGTTAGTTGGTTCACTAGGTACAGTGGTTTGTCTAATTATTGAAGTGAGATTGGTGTTCTTCCGATATTTGAAAGTGAGGCTAAGTTTTTGTGGTATGTATTTGATCAAACTCGTGTCTAAATTCAAAATACGTCAAAAATGACTTAACTGTATAAAAACATGTTCTCGATTTAAAATGTTTTGTTTGACATCCACGAAGATGTTTGTCTGGTTCTGGAAGAACTCCACAAATAAATGAAATATTTTCGAGTAATGCTATTTCAAACTTAAATGAAACTATGTAGAAGATAAATGTTCGTTTCAGGTTAGTGATTATGATGACTGTGACGATCACTGAGATCCCTACACGCTGGCTTTATGGGATGTGACAAAATAAAACTGACTTAAAATCACAATTTCCTTTAAAGGAGGCAATTACTGATTTTATTACAGTTAAAACTACAAATCAACAATTAAACTTTTAATCTACAATTAAAATTACGACACTTGCAATTAGCAATTCTCTGCAAGGACGTCACACAAAAATTCTACACAATTTTCTGTTCACGCAAACAGACACACGCTAAAAAGTAAACAGCATTGCGCGATGTTGTACATGTCTGAGTAAGATATCATTAATATTTATATCACTTAATTAGCTATGAACTATGTACATACGCTTCTATTTATGATAATAGTAACCAGAACGACTTTCTAACGATGCTCTTTGCCAACCAGCAACAGACTTGCCGACTGATCGAAAGAAAAGATTATGCAATTCAAAGGCGTCAGCCTTTCAACAAAGTTTATGTGTCCAAACTTAAACTTGATGGGTGCACACGACAAGTAAAACCTTTCTCCCCACCTAATATGCATTCGCTTTCCATGACATGATGATACCATTCTTCTTTTGTTCATACGAGAAAGAAAGTCTTCAAACTGGCAATGTGTGTCTGCCATCACCCCAAAACATATCAGAACCAAAAATATCGTATCAACTTCAAAAAGTGCAAAGAAACCAATTATAATAACGTTTTCCGATGTCCAATTAACCCAAACTAAGACTGGTAGTTACGGTCAAGCCCAAAATTCCAGCAGAAATTAGGCAAGGAAGTATACCATATTGTTGTACCTCATTGCATAAAATACCCAAAAGCTGTATTTTCCTGTATAGCAATCCAACATCGTAAATTCTATTTCCTTGTAAATCAGCTTTAAATATTTTCTTTAACTCTTGTAATAAATCGCTTAAGCTCAAAATGCAAAATATTATAAAACTGGCTATGCAGTATGATAAGGAACACGCAACAACGTTCAATGACCAAAAATTCACAGTGCAAACAACCAGTTTAAGAATAATGTTAAAAACTGAACTTGTGCTAATGTCACTTATGCACTCGGGTATAAGATAAAAACCAGCTAGTGCAGGTTTGCACGGAGCTTTCAAGTGAAGCATGAAAATGTAAATAAATACACAAACTAAATTGTTCAATGGTAAAATGGTAGCAAAAACGAAATCTATTTTCTTCCTAAACGAGTATTGGATTTTAGAAAGTGAGCTAGTTGAGTTTAAGGTGATGTATTTAGACGTTTGAATTATGCCGTTAATGTAATGTAGTTGATATCTCGCCGTTTTGTTTGCACTGACCAATAAAAATGTACCGATTAAGAAAAAGGCGAGTGTGTTCAGATAGAAAATTTTGTCCGTGAATGTTAAGATGTACATTTTGGGGTATAAGTGGAAGCACACTATTCCTTGAAGAAGAATTAGTATAGAGATGATATATTGAAATTTTAAAACACGTTCAGGGATTTTATGTGGCTTATTAAGTACTTTGAAAGACATTTTGAGCTCGTTTGAACTCCACTCCAAAGGAATCAGTCCAAGTTTTGAGGGTAAGTAGCAAATCATGCCAAATATTTTCTTGTTGCTTAAGATAATCATTTCTGTTTTTGTTTTTACAAAATGGTGGGATTTGTGTTGATGATCCAGAAGTTTGTGGAAGGTTTCGAATTGTAAAAACATTTGTTGACTGAGTTGCAATGCCAAATATTTTTGAAAAATATTGAAAGCTGGAAGAGGAAGTCAGAGGAAAAATTGTCATAATTGTTCAAATGTATCGCATAAAAATTTAAAAGACATGATTATCCCAGAAACACATGGTGGTAAGAAAATAAGTTTAAAAACTCGTATAGAAAATATAAAATATTAACGTTATTGTCAGCTTATTGAAATGTTTTAGCAAAACTAATAAGCTAAAGTTGCTAGAATGTTTTGTTACAATTGGAGGACTTTCATGTTTGAAATCAAGCCGAATATGCTTCCTGACTTACAATATTAATGCCGCTATATATTAAGGATTTCTTATAATAGCTATACGGTAAAAATATGAAACCTTTGTTATAGTAGATAACATTTTAAGTGTGCCAGTTAATAACACATAATTGGCCAGCCGATATACTGATAATGAAAGGCAAAATACAATATTTCTTCATTTCGAGTAGTATTGCACATATTCATCCTATTGAGCTTTAAATGTTAACCAATCTACCAAAAACTGAGTATTCGAATACATTTAAAAACATGACAATAATAAAAGACAAATAGAGAAAGTAAACTTCTATGAAGTAAGGTTATTTGCTTGATTCTAATTTGGGTGTCGCTCCAACTCTAACCAGAAATTCAACGGTAAATCCGGTTTAACGAGTTTAATTTTCCAAATACAAAAAGGAAGCTGACAATTACGTTTTCATAACAACAAAAATGCTTTGTAAATAAATTATGGGGCTATTTTTTTAAAAAGCTTTGTCCGTGAACAAACATGGTGATATAATAGTCTAAATTCCTGTTCCTATTTGAAATAACTGTTCAAAGAAAATAAATTCCCCTTTTCGTACTTTGTTGCTTTTAGATTTTCAAACTTAGAGTTCATGTTTAAATTTAGTTACAGTTTCGTTGTAGAACTAACCATTATTACTTGCAAACATTCTAAGTTTTTTAAGAATATTAATTTTAAAAATTATAGGTTGTAGGAACAATTAAATCACAATATAAATAAGGTTATAACATAAAAATGATTCTTTTAAGAAACACAAGAATTTTTAGAATGATTTGTTTCTTGCCCACCTATCTTGGACTGATCCCTTTGCAATGGCATCTCAAAGAGCCTAAAATGGCTTTCAAAGTGCAAGATAATCCTTACAAAATCCCCAAACGCATTTTGAGGGTTCAATACCTTATATCTGTTTTATTTCTTCTACAAGGTATAGTGTGTTTCTACTTGTATCCCAAAATGTTTTCATTATCTTTTACGGATAGAATTTTATATTTGCTAACACCTGCCGCTTTAATAATCTGTTTATTTTCTCAAGTTAGTGCGCTAAAAACAGCGTCATCCCAGCCAATTTTCATAAATGGAATTATCCAAACGTCCAAATACATAATAGAAAACTTCAAATGCCTACGTTTCAAATTTTCATATTCATTCGTGAAAAAACTGAACTTTGCATTCGCTACCTGTTTAGCACTTAACTATGAGTATTTTATAATCAACTACGTTTTTGTCATTCATTGGTTATCCCCTTGCAAACCGTCATTGGTAGGATTCTAAAGAATTACCCGAATGTTTTAGTTGTAAGAACACAATTTCGGTTCTGAATGTACGAATTAAAGTAGTAGTTTGCTTTGTTAACTTTTTGATGATCGGTGATGCAATGAACTCAGTTACAAACTGCGTATCAGGTCTAATCGTATTTTGTAATTTGAGCTTTGACGATTTTTTTATAACCGTTAAAGGAAATGATGAAAGCTAACGAGAATATTGATAAAATTGGTTTACTATACAGAAAAATTCAGATTTTGGGTTGCTTGGGTAGTGAGGTTCAGCAAAACGGTATGATAGAAGGAAATATCATTGGGGGAATTTCTTTTATGACTATCACAACCACTTTCGTAGTTTGGGTAGATTGAACACCTGATAATTTTATTATTATTGGCTTGTTTGCGCTTGCAGAAGTCGATATGGCATTATTTCTTTTGAAATGTATTGGTATGCTGTCGCAAATACATATTAAGTCATTTTAAAGAGTTTCGCAGTTGTACTAACAAAAGAAAAATGGTAGTATCTCGTCGCCGGAGAAGTATGTTTGTTAAATAGAGAGAACGATTTCATTTGTCGTGCACCCCAATCAAGTTTAGGTTTGGACAAAATGACTTTATTGAAAGGCTTACCCCTCTAAATTGCATACTATTTTGTTTTGATCTATCAACAAACCTTTTACTTCTTGGAAAACCATACAGTTAGAAGAACAGAGCGACTACTTGTATCAATCACGTAATTTAAATGTATATAAAGACGTTGTGACAGTGTATTTTCCTTTTTCGTTATAAACAATAATAAAACATGGAATTCAATTACAAAAGTTGCAGGATTATGAAGTAATTATTATTAGCTTGTGTTATTAAATATAGGGTATTAAACCAATTAACTTGGTAGTTCTTTGCGGTGGAAATCTCTTTTGTTGAATTCATCTATTGCCAAAATTCAATTTTAGTCATTTAATCATCCTGTCTTTTATATTTGTCATATAGGTATCATATCCAAACTTATAGGACGGTTCATTCGTCAAACTACGTCTACTTGTTTTCAGTCGTGTTCATACACGAATGCCAATTATTCGACTTATCAAACAGTTTTTAATCATAATACTACTTAAATTATGAGTATTATTAAATCATATAATTTTTTCCTTCGTAGGTGGAATGTACATGGAATTTCATTTCAGGATTTTGTATCCTTACTTGTTAAGGATACAAAATTGTGCCTTTCAAAATAAGTTGCTGTACAGATCTAAACTAAGTTTATAATGCAAGTTTGATTCCAAAGAATCTTTACCCAGCCAAATTATCAGTTTGCAGGTCTTAGCTAGTCTAAATGTCTAATAAATCATGACTTGTAAAACATATCTTCATGCATAAGTTGTGAATAGATAAACAGGTTCAAATTTTATTTAGCTTAGTTTTTTTGGATTTTTGTATGGATACATGTAATTTCCTGCCTTGGACGCTCAAGTTATTTGCCTCAACTTTATCTTTAATTGTTGGTTGAGCCAATCTATGTTATAGCCTTTTTGCGGTATTGCGAATTAGTCTTATTGAAGAAATAATACTATTACTATACCGAAAATATGCCTTTTACAGATTTACTCCAAGTATTTTTTCTAGTTATGTTTAGTTTACTTCAAAATGCCTTGCAGTATTAAGTCTTTGTTTCAACCTCTCTGTAAATTATGTGTTGCCTAAGTATATTGACTTTATAATACTTCTGAAATTGATATAATACTAAATTGCTAAATATTTCAGGTAAATTTTTCTTGAATTCTATTTTTATCCGTGGTTTAAGATGTATAAAAATTTAATATAAAATTAGGTCGTGTTCGTTACGCAATTTGTGCTGAGAGCTTCAAAATACCTAACTGACAGAAATATTAAGCAATGCTTTGCAAAACAAGTTAGGCAGCACTCGTTGTATGACCCAGTTTTTTCAAAACTTATTTTGTAGCGTATTAAGAACATTAAAAACTTATGTTCCTATACTATTTGACATATTTAAAGCCTGTACAATAAAGGTATGGAATTTTTTCAACTTCGAATTCTAAACACTCGAAAACTTTGATGGGTATCTCTTGGGTATAGTTAAAAATACATAGTTTCCTGTGTAGAAATATTACAGAACGAGACACCTTACGTCTAACCAAGAGCAAATCCAGAGCAAATAACAACCCATAAAAAAGTTTTGTTTTTCATGAAACAAAAAATTGCTGACTTGTTTCTAATAATCATGTCATAGTTCAAACACAACAATTATTAGCATATAATTGTTATATGCTCTATGATAACTAAGTAATACTAGACTAATAAATATCAAAACCTTGAAAGATATCATCTTTTGTTTGGTCGCGGGGACACTTGAAGTCAGTAACACCATTTCAACCCCATTTCAACATTCCTTTCAGTTTCTGTGTGAATTACTCTTAAATTTTAAAATCTGTTTTCTGTTTTTTTGCACTGTCTTATAGCCCAAACTGAGGGCTTTCAGACGACTATAAACGTTCAACTTCGTATTGAAAAACAAGGCTACTGCGAGGTAGTGCATTTTATGATCCATAATCTGTCACAAAAATGTGTTTGAAAAAAATATTTGAAAAAATGCACTTTATTGAAAATTGTATAAAAGAAAAATCCAGCAATAGAAATCAGAGATTTTGGGCATTCCTGAAAGCCAAAGATTCAGACTATCTGCTACATGTCATAGAACTTTAAAACTCATGATAAAATGGAAAAGATAGGGGTAGATTTGAAAACAAGATTTTTAAAGTCCAGAAAAGTTGCTAAATTTTTGGAATTTTAAACGCTCCATAATTTTAAGTTGCGTATGTAAACTTAGTGAAGTAAAGTAATATTTTAGTACTATGAAAACCGTAGTTTTTGAATATGCTTCTCATCAATCAGTTAGTTACATGGTCTTTGAGAAAATTAAGTCTAAAGAAATTCCATACCTTTATTGTACAGGCTTTATGTATATATCCAATCTTCATAACCACTTGTATGTACATGTCATAAAAGTCTAGTCTGGTAAAAAACAAATTATATTTAGGTTGACTGTACTAAAAAGCGAAAATCTAAATTGCGAACATCTCATGACCGTAAGCCATTAAAGACAAAAGCTACAATGGCAAAATGGCAAGGTAAGCAATTTTTACTTTTTACGCGTCTTGGTCTAATAAATGACGAAAATCATTTGAGTAGTGCACTTCTGCAAGCTCATCTGACATTCTATTAAACGTCTCATCGGTTGATCGTTTATTGCATCTCTTCGTATTAACATTATTTGAAGTTCAGCAAACGATAAAGACCTACTATGTCGCATAAAAAATGAATATGTACATCATACATGTATGAAAAATACCAATATTCATATGCATCCTTCTGTCATCCTCTTACAAGAGCAAGCAAGTCTCTCTCTCTGTCGCTGAATTAGTACATCAGCAATCTATTAAATTGTTACGCAAACGCATTAAGCTTCAAAAAAGATTAAATGCTTATGCGAGTAATTAACTTTTTGGCCCGAGTGGCTGAACACTAATATAATATATTATTTTTCGTAAAAGTACACCACTACTACCACCACTGTAAAGGCATTCACAAAAAAATCACCTTTGTTATTACATATTCCATTGCTTTAGTGCAAATAAACGTGTTTTTAAATGCGTGCGCAGTCTCCTTCAACACTTTGCTTTTATTACTTTGTGTATAAAATATACTATTATGGCTATGTGGACTAAAAAGAGTAAGTTGGTAAAATCCACGCATTTTTCTTACAAGAGCGCTCTTATGAAAAAAATTGAATACACGTGCTTTACGTAAAAAAAGTAAAGTGCATTTTTACATTTTTGATGTTTCAAAGCATTTAATTATTAAGCAATTTACCAAGGTTGTTTAAGATATAATATAATGTGTAGTTTGCATTTAGGCATTTCATTTTTTTATTGCCCTTTACCTCCCGTAAGGGATCAAAGATGCTATTTTAATGGCAAATCATATAATCATCATCTTCATTATAGCAAGTCAAAGTGATGCTGTAAGAGTGAGATGAACGGAGTGATCACTTTAATTGTACCCATCTCAAGGGATGATGATGACTAGTTCACATTCTCTTACATATCCTTAAAAAGATGTTCAAATCGATGCTTTTATAAAAGTTGACAATTGAATTGGGTAGGGAATGTTTCAATAAAAAATGCAATACTTTTGGCGAAAGCAAATAAAAAAAGTTTGTTCGATAAAAAACGATCTCTTAAAACTATACAAGGATGAAACTGACCAACCACCACAAGTACAACCACCACCTACTGTTATTAGACACCATTTGAACTTAATGACAATATTTAGATGAGAATGGAAGATAATTGTGTAAAATTGCATGGTTGGTTGGTATTGGTAGTAATAGGATCGTTTTAATTTCTAGTTAAGCTATTACGCAATACGGTAACAAAACTAAAACAGCTAATAAGCAACCTTTATGCATAAAGGACAAGCAATTATGCAAAAAAAAATTGTTACACCGTGACCGTTACTGTACTTACTGTATGTGTACAAGGCATAATAAAATGTTAATTAAATTTTGATTTAAAACCTTCGACTTGGACGTAAAAATAGATATTTTTAGAACAAGGAGCCCTCCTTCGTATTAAACCCTAATGAATAAATAATGAATATTTAGAAATCGTTTTTTATTATTTTTCGAGTTGCTTTTTTATATTCATAGAAGGTTACACAAAACAACAATAAACTCAGTCAAGTCCGTAATTCAAACTTTTTCTTTGGTTAGCATCTTTATGATAGGCTTTAGATCACCCTGCCTGGCTTGTATTTTTTTACAAATAATATCCCAAAATTGAAGCCACAACTTTTATCCATGTCCCTTTTGTGTCCTCCTCCCCTAAAGTAATTTTCAAATTTACATAACTTAAAAATGCTCATGCTCATATTCGATTTACATGGTTAATTGCTCAGAACAGCAAATCAGTGCAAGTAGCATCATTGTCTTTCTCATCTCACACCCTTTTTTCTGTACAAACCAGCAACATGACAAATGAATCCTTGAAAACCGAAAGTTTTAACGAGAAGTAATTCGAGAAACCACATAGCTGTGAAAAAAAACAAGCAGTTATGTATAATAATGGGATCACCAACAATTTTTTCTGCTTTGCTGCCACTGCTTCTTCACGCCACTTGAGAAACATTATATCTTCCGTTGTACGACGACGGCATGGGCATGTATTTCCAGTTTTCTTCTTCCCGATCCATTAAAACGATCACGCTATCTTATGTAACGCGATGTGCCACAAGAAAAAAGGGAGGCTGAGGCTCTGGCAGTAAAAAAAATATACAGCAAAACAGCTTGACCAAGACAGGTTCTTAATAAACAGTTATCTTCCCCGTATTCAGGTTGACGCTGAACGCTGCTTCTGCTGCTGCACTTGAGTGAGAAGAGAGGGGCTATCCCAATAAAAATGTTAATACAATGCACATATGTGAGTAGGTACAAATAATATGCACGACAAGGGTTGAACGTGTACCAACTAAACTACTGAACATAATAATCATCATATCCACATGTGTAATAATGAATTTTTTAAATACATTGTATTTATTATGCGCATCAACCTGCAACCAGTGTTAAACTTTACAATAAGTAGCGAACCATTCTCTTCAGGGCTTTTAAATTTTTTTGTTGTTGTCGTGGGTGCACCTTATTTACTGTGGAGTAAGCTATAATGTAAAATGCTACATAATGTCATGCCAAGCATTCCGATGATGTGATGATGATGATGAAGATTTTTCACAGTGTTACGACATTCAATGAATGATCATGTTTAAATATATGCATGGAGGATGTCAACTGTCAACATTTTCTACAAATGTACCGAATTGCCTGTAAAAACATGCCTATATGAATTGTTTGCAAATGAATGCAGGTTTACTTATTATTATGCAAGAAGGGAGGATATGCTGCTGGGAGATTTGCACTTTGCACACAGACCAGGTCTCTCTACAAAATGCATATCAGGAGGTTTTTTCTTTGGTTTCGTAAACGCATACTACATGCATAGCTGGTGGTAAATAACTTGTATGAACAAATGACTTGTTAGAATTGTACAAATGAATGTTAGTGAATGAAAGGGTTGCTTACAGCGACACATGACGCGACTTAAATAAATGAAGAAGGAAGCGATTTGTTTTTTTGAACAAAAAAATGCAACACAATTTTCCCGTTTTCAGGCAGCAGGGAAAGCGCAAATCACCTGCAACGAGTTTGTACCGTGTCTCCTCTTTGGAGTAAAGAATGTTTGTTTTAAAATGTGGAATGCATTCTAAGGAAGATCAATGCAAATCAATTTTTATCCACCCTCACTCTTCTCATGTCCGTGTGTCTTTGAAAATCATTCCTAAAATCAATTTGCGGTTACTACGTTAACTTGAGTCCCGATACGAGTCATAATTGAATATCCAAATAATTTAATTTCTTTCCATTTATCTTTTGTCATTTAGAAGGAAAATATACGAAAAAAGTTTTTACAACTTTTATATATCCCGTTTAAGATTCATTTCCATGTTATTATAAAATATCTACAATCATTAAGGCTTATAGTTAATAGTTACGGAGGAATCCATAGTAGAACAAAAAACTACATGGGGAAAACACCCCAACAGTGACTACATAGATATTATAATGTAATGCACAGCGCTGGCAGTTGAAATGATATCGTTGATAGAAATGCACAGCAGCACTGGTATGGTGACTGCACTGGGATTTGTATACTTTTTGATGTGGAATCTCGTCGTAAAATAACAGCTATTTGTTCAAAAAATATTATTATATTCCAAGCGACATAAAGGACCCATTTACTAATGCGTGCTCTTAACAAGTCGTTCATACAGATAGTTTTTTTTTGACCGAACAGTCATGGAGTCATGCAATATGCAATATCGCTTCGTAGTTTTTACGAATACGTTTTTTTTGTGGAGGGGAACCCAACAACGAGCCACATTGGCAGCTAGTTTTAGTTTAGTTCAGCTTCAGCAACAAGAGTTTTCTTCTTTTTTCGATCGCATCGTCGTCGTCGTGTGCAGCACCCACTTTGTACATTAATCGACATGGTAGGAAATGGATGCTAGAAAAAGAGAGTTTACACCATGGAATAAAAACCATAATACAACGTTTCTTCCTCGTTAGTTTTTTTTGTTGTTCAAAGTATATCGCATCACATCAACGTCTACTCGGAACGCAGCAACTTTTTCGTAAGAAAGGGCCAGTGTCGGGATAAATAAATGGATGCATGCATAAAAAACGCTGTTTGTTGTCTACTCTTTTGTAACTTTGGAATCTAAGGATTTTGTACATCCCAATTTTTTTTGTTCATTACTATCAACTATTTTCTCTCTCTCTCTTGTCTGCCGCTCCTTTATATACAAGAATAATAATAATGAAATACGAAGACAAGAAAATATACAAACATTTAATAAATGCGATATGCACTGCAGAAGAAGAGTACGCAACGCACAGCAGCGTGCTGATATGCTTTTCTGGCACAAAAACTTTTTAAAACTGATGTGATAAAGGGTGCGTTTTACAACATAACAGACTTATTATTGCATTATTTTTTTGTTAAAAAAACCCGTTGTCAAGCAATGGTGTTCATTTTTTGTAATACAATTCATTTCATACTCCACCACTCTGTCTGGTGATGTTGGTTGTTGTTCATGCATACCATTCCATGGCACTTCTCTATCATTATTGTACATAGTTATCATGATCCTATGAATCCTGAGGGGTAAACATACGCTTACACACACACGACGACGACTCGCACACTCTCTGGTCGGTTCTTAAATGCATCCTCATCATGATAATGATAGGAAAGTAGTGACTAAAGCATAATAAAAACCATTCTCAAACTCTCACTTGCTCGATTTTTTTTCTATTTTGTCTGCAAGTGACTCTTGTTCTCTATATCGTATCGTCTGTCTGTTCTGGACAAAATAGAACACCAGCCAGCTAGCTAAAAGAGATACAGCAGTATATATACAGATAAATATATATGAGTTTGCCGTACCGTGGTGAATTATTTTTATAGTCGTATATTAATTCATCGGAAGACGAGTTTGCTTAGATTTGGGATAGATTTATTGGTAAGCGCTTATACATGCGCTTGCTGGTTCTATTGCCATCGTCGTCATCATCATCATCATAGGATTTTTTTTGGTACTCTGTAATTTGGAATGAGAATATAGCCATGTGGAATGCTGGGAAAACGCCTTTTACATTCCGCATTTATTGCTCGTTTCTTTTACACGTTAACGTTAGTTGACAGTTCTAGATGGAAGAGGAACTTTAACAGCTTAAAAACACAGTTGTCTATCTGATGTCGTCTTATCTCTCCAAGATTTTTGTCGAATTTACATTTTCCAATATGTATTCTCTTTGGAAGAAGAAAAAAAAAGTTGGATGTATCTTTACTGTTGCTGTATGCATTAAATCCCTAATTGCCAGTCAGATCTTTAAAGCACTTGGTAAAATATCTTGTTCGTTCGCATTACTCACTATGCAAACATGAAGTCTATGAATGCAGCCATGCTTGCATGTACAAAAATATATATATTTGTATGGAACTGAAGCGATGGAAGATGAAGATTTTTGAAAATAAAAGATGCTCACTTTACAATCAGAAAATAAGCGTGTTAGACACAGATTCAAATATAACAATGTATTGTATCGTCTTCGTGTGGAATATACCAAATAAAAATTTGAAGGAGATGGATGGACATTATATACATAATATACAAATACATAAGATATGAGTTAGCAGACTTATGAGAAAACCCAAGAGCAGCCACCCTTTTTTTTACTTATGCAGCTCGGAGTAAGTTATGCTCCACTCCACGACAGTATCCCTTCTTATTTTCATATTGTGTGTCTGTGTGCAAGAAGATCACATTGATAATAATGATCATCATAACAATATTCATATAATGGTCACTTTCAAAAAATTTCTATGAAAATATGAAATAGTGTTATGAGCGATGAATGTATCGAGCACAAAAAAACTTGTACATGTAATCTTTACGTGCATATATACATGTTAGATAATATGCTTGACAGTAATGCATAAATAACTCTCCAGATTTTTTTATATTATTGTTGTACTTTTGAGAAATAGGTAGTTTGTCTGGCTAAATTGCAAGTATTGTTGTTGTTTCATATGACTACGACTTGTAACGTCAAACGTGTAAAGACTCTCGACTCTCGACATTATTATATTTATTTCCAACAATAAAGAACCAACGCAATAATAATGCTCATAAATGTTGTCCACGCAGAAAAAAACAGCATGAACACCAACTCCTCTAGAATAGCATTACCACAGCAGCAGACATTTTAGCCAGCCACTTTGCATTCAACTCTTTCTGTTCCAGAACTTCTCTTCATCTAAATCTTTGAAATCGTGGTTTTACTTTTGGTCTCTTTTTTGCTCATTTCCCACTTCTCTTTTACTGTCTCTCTCGTTCGTGTAACATAACTGTATAGTCATGTTGTTGTTGGTGATGTTTTTTTGTTGTTGTTGCTGCTGTTGCTGATGAGCCATGAACGTTTGTGTGCTCATTTACCAACTTGGTCATTATGGAATATCTATATGGATGACAGAGCGAGAGAGATGTGATGTATGTACTATATATTAAGTATATTTTATGTATGCATTAATACAAAAACGCATATATTATGTATTTGGTGGATATATAACTAAAAACTATACACAATCTATGAGAGAAAAAACACCCACTGGTTTGTTGACTAGGAGGAAACAACACAACTTTGGCAAAGGAAGAGGACGACGAGAGAGATTCCCAATTTACTCTCAGTTTTTCACTGCCATGTTCATGATGATAATGATGATGACAAAGCCATAGCTAAAAGAGAGAGAGGTTGCCCATGCCAAATACGTGGTGGTGGTGAAGAATGTATACAACATGCTCTCTCTCTGTAAATGTGTGTATTATTATTATAAAGCCGCTGCTGGTGCTTTTTATTCCATATTAATCTCAGCTCTCTCTGAGGGTTGCGGTAGTACGTAATATTATTACACAGGGAGGTAGTACCATTTTCCCTGCACCTACCACAGAAGATGATGCGAAATAAACAAGAAAATGAAATGAGGGTAGCCCTACAGCAAAAAGGAGAAAACGATGTACACAAAAACCTTCCAGCCAAACAGTCTTGAGAGAGAGCCGAGTCTCTTCTTCTTCCTCACTCTCTCAGTTCCAGAGATTGAAGCTCTACGTAATACCTATACCCAATTTTTTTCCAACTCTGCAGAGCAACCATGTAGTTTAGATGCAACAAACATAATATATTATATTTGTATACATATCCTTACGTGACCATGGGAGACGACGGAGAAGTTGTCGACTATAAAAGTGAAAAACAAGAGGGGTAGTAGGTTGGTATAGGTAGCGCTAGTTTTTTGGAGTACAGGGAAGCAACGAAAAACGACTGTTGTGTCTAATAACCAAGTCCAAGAATCGAACAGACGTGCAACTTGGATGTTCAAAAGAAAGGAAAAGAAATAGAGCCGAGAGGACGACGACATGCGTGAGTGTGCTGCACCGCCACCACCACCACCATACCACCAGCTTGTGTAATGGTGAGGGAGGAAAAAGCCTGGCAGAGGCAGATTTATAACAGCAAAATGCAATAAAGGGTTACTCTTTCCACATAATCCTGTGAAAGTGGACAAGCAAAGTGGTAACCCCGATTCATATATTCATATAGTACATTCAATATACACACTCGTAAACAAATAGCGTAGAGTTGATGGAATGTATGGTCATTTGGCAAAATATTGCTCAAGTTACTCACAATTGGCAATGCCAGTCATTGTCTGCAGTAATATAAAAAAAACACAATAATGCGGTTGCAATGCAAGGTATACATATAAAGCAAAAGAAAAAAAACGAATTGAAATCTAAATAATATCAGAATATTTCTTCCCCTTATATAGTACACTTGTTATTTTTCAATGTATACTTTTTAAATGTGTATTGCAGATTTAAAGAACAAGAAAAAACAGTGACCACCAAAAAGAGTTGTTGAGTGAAATGCACGTTTCTTTGTGAATCATGCAATGCAACTTAAACAGCATATATGACAGAATGAATTTATTCAAAGCAAGCTTTCTTGTTACCCGTTTTCGGTTATAAAGCAAATACTATGTTGTAATACATACCTGCAGCATATATATTACACAAGGCATAAGACGATTTATTGCGGGGAAAGAAATTTGCATGTTGAATTTGCCATGTTCAATGCGTGTTCGCGTTTTTCAGTGTCAGAAGTACTATGTAATATGTAGGTATTATACTTTCCTCGAAAGGTTTTCCCCATTTTTTTCCTAGAGCAATGCAACACAGCAACACTATTAGCCAATATACATGTATATACATGATTGAGTACGTGAAATGTAGAAAGTTTGTTTCCATGCTATTCATTCATTCAACCATTATATATTATTGACAGTTCTGAGCTTATTTGAACATGATCATTAAAGCTTGACACATGCTAACAATGCGTTTTTTTGTTGAAACGCTTTATTGATATTATTTTAAATTAGTAAATATATCACATATGTATGTCATGGGAAGGATTGAATAAAAGTACAAAAATATATTTATAGGATTAGAAAAGTACGTAAATGAGCTTGCGAACAAAATCTATTATTTATTTTGGTAGAGATTTTAAAAGCATTTGAATGTTAGCAAATTACTAAGCTATAACTACCTAACCTAACTGCATGTATTCACCACAGATGTGATGTGATTCATAAAAATATATATGTTCTTGTTCAATATTGTAAATTAGATTAACAAATGAGCTAGCTATGCGTGTGAGGTCCGTTACCTGTCCCAGTAGAAAATATAGAAGAGTGGTCAGGTGTGCAAAATTAATTGCTGAATTATTTATTTTAAATGCGGGACAAACGAGGTAAGGATGTTAATGTGCCTATATACATAATGAATATGACTCATACATTATATTATTACACTGATGAGTTTTCCACAGAGTTAAAAAAATAGTAACGATTGACTGACTATACAAGTAAATTTAGGTCATTAGACAGGCTTAATTCGAATAGGTAACAATTATAAGGATTTACAAGCGACAGTGACAAATGTTAAATCGCAGTTTGCTTTATTGCTACGTGACGTAAAAAGGGTATAATTAAATCAAAAATTTCACGCATTTTAAGACAGACGATTTAAATCAACTGCAGAAAAACAAAATTACTATAAGTTCTGGTTCTAATTACGTAGTGTGAATTTTAGCGGTTGGATAATTCTAAATGACTATCGTCCTAATTTCAAGTTAAATCCCACTTATCTGTGAAAATGAGCAAGACTAAGCTACATCAATTACTTGACAATCATGTAACAAGTTTTTGTCAAATATTGATTTATACATCATTTATACACTTTTGAACTGGAAAATTTCCACACATCAAAGGAAAACAATATATTTTATAGTTTGGCAAGGCTAAAGACGTGTGCATTGGAATGTAAAAATGTTTCCATTCGCTTCACAATTTTCATACCTTTTTTGCACGAGTATACTACCTTCTAATTTCACAATAGAAATACTTATGATCACTTGCGCAAAGTATAGCTATCTATCCACACATAAATGTTAAAGATTAAAGGAAACTCCATCAAAGGAATACTAACTGTTTGAATAGTACAAATTTCTTTTACATACATTTATATTTCATCTCATTTTGATCCCCCGAAAAAAACTTCTTTATTAGTTAGGTCATGTCATATGTGTATACTCTGCTGCTATTTGCATTTCTTCCCCAAAAAAAGCCTAATAAGAAGCTTTATTCATTCGCATAAAGAAACACAGTTTTAATATGAAAAGTTCATTATTTAAAAATAGGGAAATGAGCGGAAATGAGCTGAGAGACCTGCTTGTTCGCTCGCTTAACTTAAGTAGCTAAAAAGCAAGCTCTCTAAATGATAATACATTATTTTCAGTGCATGCACACACACCACACACCATATACCATCATCATCACATAACAGCCTCACTCCTCACACTCATTGCGTAACAGTAAATAATTTAGCTAAAAGTAGTAGAGCTCACTGAGCTGAGCTGAGTAGTATAAAAAGCAGCGCAGAAGAACAGCCAATTTTATTATATATATCACAAAAAAAGTTCTCTCTTTCATTTCAATCGTTTACTTAAACTAAAGTCATTTACGTCTGAATAAACTTCACCTTTCTTTTATATTCCACTAAATTCAAAAGAAATTCTTGTCATTATTCCTCCTCAACTTTTTTTTATATATTCACCGTCCTCGTCGTCGTCATCATCATCTTTTGTTTACAGAAGTTAGCATGCACGCATTCTCTCTCTCTCTCAAACCAACTTATTCCTTTTTCTTTTCTGTGACGCTATTTTTGCATCTAATCTACTACCACTCACTTTACTTACTCTACTTTTTTAAGCACACATTTGTAGCATTTTCTTTCTTCTCCTTCTCCGCACACATATTCATGTGTATCCTCTTCTCATGTAACTTTAAGATATTTAAGTGCTTTTTGATCTTTCCCTTTTACATCAAATTTTTTTCTCTTAAAAAAACTACCCAACTTTTCCTAAAACCCATGCGAAAAAAAACTCACCATGCTTTACTTTCTAAATTGTGTGTATTCATGCTCACCCGTACACTCAACTCTGTGTACACCGACCGAAGTAAAACCCCG
Organism: Entomobrya multifasciata; assembly: GCA_034693345.1. Taxonomy (NCBI): domain Eukaryota; kingdom Metazoa; phylum Arthropoda; class Collembola; order Entomobryomorpha; family Entomobryidae; genus Entomobrya; species Entomobrya multifasciata. Next base: position 17,642 of record JAQFXM010002523.1, read on the forward strand.
AATTTATTTTTTTCTCCTTATTCCCTATGTCACAACACAGTAGCTTCACTTCACAGGCTTTTTCCCATTAACTACCATACGCAACGCATACCATGCCACTACGCTGCTTATACTTCCACCACCTCTACCACGAACCATCATGGACATACACACATACCATACCATAATGTTACGATTATGACGGCCGCTTTAAGCTGCACACTCGGTTTCTCGTATAGATTTCTCCAAAAAGAAAGATTTTTTAAAGCTCTATAAAGCAAGCAAGCAACACACCTACACATCATCCTTTTCCTACCATATTTTGTGCAGTAGTATGGGTTTCCTTCCTCCATTTTTTTCGAAGGTACCATCATCACTACCTACTCTACTTACTATTGCAATTTTCCTAAAAAAAACTACACAAGATACCCATGATCCTTTTCATACAACCAGAAAAACATGACCCTTTGGTCTTGCTCTCCCTCTATCCATAATATTCCATCCATGCACATAAGTAAACCTAACATACTAACTAACGTAAAGCACCAACCACCTACAAAATACTACACAGAGCAAAAAAATCCTCTCTTTTTCCCAACTTCCACTAAAAACTACTTACTACACAGGAGCAAAAGGAGTACAGAGAGAGAGAGAGCGAGCTAAGGGAAAAAATTCCGTAATATAGTTACTACTTTCTACTCAAGTTTCTTCTCTTACCAACATCACTCCCACCACTATACCAACGATCACAACCACTATACCAGGAAAGGATGACGATGATGACGATGATACTGTGTTGAAGGAAACTCTGAGTAAAAGTGGCAAAGAAAAGGAGTGAGGGAGAGAGAAAAGAGAGAGAAACAACACCACAACTAGTAGTAGTAGCACTTTCGAGGAAAGAACTTACCATCAGTCTTCTTTTTTCTTCTTAACATTTTCTTGTTACACCACCACCACCACTGCCGCCGCCGCCGCCACTACCACCCAAAAAAGTAGAGAGAAACGAAAGGAATCTTCTCTGCTTTGGCTCTGATGTTGTCAAAATCTCTTTTCCCATGTATTCATTCATTCAAAATAGAGAATTTATATTGGATGCATATATTTTACATGTATTTTTTATGTATATATAAACTATACAGAGAATATACAAGGTTTTTTAGTGCTACAGTCTTATATTTGATGCTAGTAAGTTTTAAAAGAGTAAATTTTGTGATGATGATGATGATGAAGATGACGATGGTGATATTACTGTATGGTGTGGTGGTGTGGGTGAGCGAGCAGCTTTTTGGACTTGGACTCGACTGGATGGAGTTTGCAGGTTGCAGTGGTGTGGATTTTGGATGAATGGAATGGAAATATGAAGAAGAAATGAACATGGAATGAGGAGAAATATTGTTCAAGCTTTTTTTTTTGCTGTGTCGTATCGTCGTAGTCGAGTCGTGTCGCTGTTTCTATTGCCATGCCACTTGCCTTTGCTCATTTTTTTCTGTGAGAGTTTTGACTTCAACGACTTGGCTCTATCTTCTGATGCGATGCTCCATCCATGTCTCTCTCTCTCTGCCTTTCCATTCCAATTCTGGCTTACACGTTTTCATAGATTTTTAAGTGAACATTTTTGACATATTTCAATCCAGAGAATATAGTAAACTATGTTTTATGCTTTTATTCCTAAGTATTACTCCAGCCATCCATATAATATCTGTACGGAAAATAACAAGAGTAAAACCACTTCGTCATTTTGTGTAGTCGGCTTTTTCTCACCTAAACACTACCAAGCCAACTATTCATATATTTATGTATACAGAACATTCCCTTCATCGTCATCATCAATGTAGTCATGACCGTCATCGTCGTCGTCAAAACATACTAACATGCATGCAAAGAGAGAGAGATGCATAATGTAAGTATAATAATAATGGTAATAATCATAACTTTTGTGCACAATATTCATTCGTCCAATATCCGTGCACACATGCAACCACTTTATAAATAACGAGTAAAATAGGCTTGTTGGTTTTATAGGTGCATATTTTTTCGTTAAAAAAACCTCCTCCACCACCGCACCGCTACCACCTCCACTTTATATTGAATATTGTCGTGGTGGTGGCATTATTTGCAGGCAGCATAAAATAATGTTATGGAAAAATTTGGCATGGTGTTTAAAAAAAGGAGAAAATACTATTGCTGGTGGACTGCTGGACGAAGCGGGCGGACTGACAGACTGAACAAAATAGACACACAGCTATATAGATTGTATGCTAGCTTGAGTTTTTTTGTAATGAAAAGAAAAGAAATCTATTTAGAATCCAAGCAAAAGCAAGTTGGTTGAAATTTGTGAGTTTTTGTTGGAGAGCGAGAAAGAGAAGTTTGTTGTTAGTTATGGTTATGTTGTTATGAACGAAAGGCAGTAGAGTAGAACTTGGATATTATAATATATCGTAGGAAAAATAGGCAAGAGACAAGTTAAAAAAAGTAAAGTGAACAGAGAACACATTCAACATTCACAACGAAAGCAGCGAGTATTTTTAAGCGATAAGTGTATACAAAAGGCAAAGGCAAGGCAGCGAGTTTCTGAATTCTGAACTGAAGCAAAATAGGCAGTAAAGTGAACAGAGAGATGTTTGAGTTGTGTTGTTGGGCAAAAGTCAGTCAGTCTGTATTACGTCTGCAAGCGAAGCAGTACTAGTGACGAAGAACGCTGGCTCATTCGATTCTCAAAGTCAAGTCAGTGCAGAGGTTTGTGCTTTAAAAAAATGCAAATCAAGTTCTAGCCACGGAAAATAATAATAATCTATTACCTAAATGCATAACATTATTTGAAGAAATATATACATTTTTTGGGGAGATTTTGTGCTGTTTTTCTGTGAGAGTATATATTGTACTTTTTTTCTGCAAAACAAACAAACTAAGCGAAAAAAGTGAAGTGTTTTGTTGACTATTTGTCTACTTGGAGAAGAAAAGACAGGTATTTTTAGGACTTATTGTTAGAGTGATAGAAAAAAGGAGATTAACTAGTTGGATTTTTATTTAGTGCACAGTGCACAGTGAACGCTTTGCTGCTAATAATATTTATCTGAGAAAAAATTGTCCAGAATTTAGCGCAGAAGTAATAGAAATACTGCGTTTTTTTCTTGCTGGATCACCCGAATACCAGTAGATTTTTTTACTGGTGTACTTTACCCACTCGATAGTTTTTCAGATAAACAAATAATTTATATAAAAATTCTCATCACATCATCATCATCATAATCAGCAGCAGCCTTGCATGTGCATGTGCTTGGGTTGTACTTTGAGTAGTTTTATTTTTTTGGTGGAAAAGTCGAAGTCGATATTGATATGAAGAGGAAGGAACTCTCTGTAATAAATAAAATAGTGCGCGAGGAATAACAATAACAACATAACGTGGTGGTGGTAAATAAAATACCGATAGAAGTTGTGTTATGTGGAGAAAATATATCAGCGCAGCAGCAGCAGCGTAAACATTACAATACACACCACCACTCCTCCGGTATTTTATTGCTTCTTGTTGGTTGAGAGAGTAAGTCAATAAGAAAAAAAAGTGAAAAAGACTTAAGTGGAGTGAGATCAACAAAGAATTGTAATGATATTTTTTTGCTAGTTTGGTATGAAAATAAAATCACATCAGAAATCAGAAGTGGTGGACTTCTTAGAAGTAATATTCCACTTGAATGTTAGTGCCTGAGAAAATGCACTTGATGTGAGACGAGACTAGAGAAGTGGAGAACCAAGTCAAAATATAGTTTATTTACAGAACACTCACAATCAGTGATGGTGACACGACACATCGCATTGATAAAAGTAAACTTTTTTTCTCCAATTGAAATGAATCTATATAAAGTACAGTAACAATTCATAAATAAAGAGTTAGTTTGTGTTGGAGACGAGTCGAGTGTTGAAATAACTTTGTTAGGGTTAAAATATCAAGAGAGATTACCAAGTATACTTTGGAAAGAGTTGAAAAAAATCCTTCATATTAATTAATTACTGGGAAAGATCCTCAAAAAATAATTAGTTTGGACAGATTTTTTAAAAATCAATTTCCAGTTTATGCTGATAAATCTTCCAAAATAAAAAACTAAAGAAGTTTATATACTGTAGATGTTCTGTTTTGTGTGACTTTTTAAATCTTGATTGATCTTTGAATGTCAGTCTTGATGTCAATGCCAAAATCAAAGAAGAGATTCAGTTTTTTACATTGACAACTAGGTGAACTGTGACGTGCTTGTGACTTTGATAAACATTCTATTCAAGAGCCCATGTTGCACAACACGTTATTTGACTGAAATATTTGAATAGGAGAGAAAAATTATTTCTTGGACAATCTGTCGATGGGATCCTTAGAAAGTAAGTGATAAAATATTGCGTGACGGATGATATGATGCACTTTATCAAATGATTTTGAAAAAATAGTCTTAAAACGAAAACAAATCTTGGCGGGCATATTTGAATATTTCAAGTTTCCATTTTTTATTTTGGCATAAAATTGGCTAGATCATATCACCTTGTTTACTAGTTTTGTTTACATGTTTTAACCAATTGAGGCGGAGGTGGGAAGATTTAAAAAGAAGCTAAGCTTATACGAATTTTCTAAAACTGCTTTACTTGATTTGCTTTCAATGTTGACGTCGACTACGATTGCACACATTGCTCATTGATCTGCTCCCCATAACATAAATGTTCGTAATACGTAATAGTGCAGCTCTGCAAATGAATCCATTTCACAACACATCAGCGAGTATACCTTCACATCACATCATCTTCCTCATGAATCCTGCGCGACACTGCCATGCCATGCATTATCGATGATTGTTTTCGGTGCGTGGGCAGATTAAGAATTGACTAGTTCGTTCTGCTGACATGGCAGTCATCAACATCATGCTTAGAAGATAGATGTGTGCAAAGAATGTAGAAAGAAGCTCCCTGACGAAGAAATACGAAAAATATTTTTTACGTAAGATCTTGACTTCTTGTGGGTAGCTTCACAGCATCTGAATCTCTGCAAAGAGCATTTCACAGTCTTTGAAGTAGACTGGTCATAGGTATTTGTACACATTGTATACATGCATTTTTGTATGTGCAACTTTTTTATTTGAATAAAATGTATGTGTACAATTTATTTTATTCTTGATGACTCGACACGTTTTCAAAACTGCTTAGGTTAGGCAATATATTATATGCATATTGTTTAATAGTTGTGTTTTTTTTTCTTTTAATATGTATACATTTTTTCGCATATAGTTTTCAATCTTTTTACACCTTTTATAGTTTTGATTGTTGATAACACGTACGCACATATAACACTGTGTAGTAATTTTGTCCACTACTGACCACATTTGTCTTTTTGTTTTGTGATGTAACACGTTTTTTTTACTGTTACAGTCAACAAGATTTCTTTGAACTCTGACTTGACTCTTTTTTATGAGGATGATGGCAATGATTTTGATTTTTTTGGATCCCTTTATCTATCACACGCGGGGGTTACCTATAAAAATGGAATATAACGACATAACTTGAAAGACATAAACACAAATCCAATTTGTATTTGTTAAGGTGGAGGTGGTGGTAGTGGAAAAAAGGACAGTGCTACCTGCTGATGTGATGATCACATGAATTGTGGGCAGATAGAAAAAAAACTACAAATGGCAATAGAAATTGGTAATGCATCATCATCATCATCATCATGATCACCACCGCCATTTTTATCGGCTTCATAAAAATATATAACTGCTAGAAGGAATCAAGTATAGAGATAAATGTACACAAGGTAGAAATTTAAAAAAATATAAAATGATGATGGGCTAAATTGCACTTTGTGCTGTTTTGCACTCTGTGTGTATATATGGCATGGTGATGATGTTGTTTTCTTCTCTCTCCCTCTCTGTCACTTCACTTGCGTAAGTCTTCTTGCTCTATAAAAAATCCATTTAAATATTTGCAAATACAAATGAGGGAAAAGACCGAAGGAGAGAATGAGAATGAATTTCGATTTAGATCTTTTCAAAAGATTCGATCAGATCAGAACAGATTGTAGGAGAGAAGTCGAGCGAACGGCAGGGGAAAAAATAGGTGGTAAAAGCTTTTTATTTTTGATTTTGAGAAATAAAAAAATAACAACAATACATGACGGACAGTTTTACTATCATCATCATTTATATCACAAGTGTATCGAAAAATTGTAAAAAAGCGAGAGAGAGAGAGGTTCATCTTCGGCTTTTTACCCGTCATTCGCAATTCCATTTCGGCACTCTTCTTCTCCCGCAACAAATATAACGGCTTATGAAAGAAATAGCAATATATTATCCGGGGAATCATTCAACCGATGATGATGATCATCATCATGATCAGAGAGAGATGTTTGTTGATAATAATATGATGTGGTCGTTTTTTTCTTCGTATGCTTGTCGACGGTGGAGTGTGAGTGTGTGTGGTGTCGGTGTGGAGTAGTCAGCAGTCAGTCAACACTTTTGCAAAAGAAGTGCTTGGTTTGGTGTTGGTGCACTGTAGCATACACGAAAGACGCTCTCCTCGTGCTTTGATTATAATATGAACATTTTCTTTCGCACTTTTAGTTTGAGAGGATTTTTTCGTACTCAACGACACGACAGATTTGAAGGAGTTGGTTTTTATATTATTATGGATTTTTGAGATGGGAAAATATCGTATGCCTTAGTCAGTTATATAACAGTTTAAATATGTGCCTACATGTATAGCAAAAAGGTTGTTGAGTTATGATATTACGTTTGACAGGATATTTTTTCTTGGATATTTGTTGAAATGAAATGGTTTTGTG
>JAQFXM010002524.1:0-24409 GCA_034693345.1 Entomobrya multifasciata
GATTTAAAAAATAATTAATTAGCCACTTATGTGCTTAAAATTTAATTAAAACCGATTTACGTGTCTATATAGACACGCTACGTGTCTATATAGACACGTAAAAATGAAATAAAAAATAATATTTTTTAAATTTACGTGTCTATATAGACACGCTACGTGTCTATTAGACACGTAAAATAAATTATTTTTACGTGTCTATATAGACACGCTACGTGTCTATATAGACACTTTTTTACTTGTCTATATAGACACGTGGTACTAGACTGATACACTTCTCTACAGTAAAAAAACAACAATAATATGTGGACTGCATCTGTCTAAGTCAATCTGAGTAGATTTTTAAGCTTATTACGTCAGAAGAACTCAAGTCCAAAAAAAAATTCACTCCAGCTAGCAACCGAAGAATAATACTTGTACTTATGTAGCTTGCCACTGCCAAAAAAACGTAGAAGCTTGTAGCAATTTCCATTTCCATTGTTGCACTTGAAGAGCAACTCGTTCTACAAAATTGTTCTTGTATCATGTGAACATCACGCCCAAGACACCATTCAAAAAACCCAAACCTGCAGTAAAAGCATGAAAGTAAGAACCACCGAAAATCTGGTATTTTCTGATTTTCATGTAACAATGCAATGCAACCATTCTCCCAATTCCACGACAAGAAAACATGATAGATTTGCAATTTATTTAGTTACTTTGACTTGAATTGACGAATGATGCTGATTGCAATGTTAGAATGACAACGTAACACAATTTATTGTTAGACTAGTTGTGGTTTAGTAAAAAATTAAACAAAGACGACAGAGATGCAAATATTATGCGATGCAGCTGTTGTAATGTAAGATAAAAAAAATGACAACGATTATGATGACGACTATGACGAGGACGACCTCGCCTTTTTGGTTTGCGTAACAAGTAGCAGCGCAGCGGTAGTACTAGTACTACAAAATTATTTTACATCATATCCGTATCCGTTCGTGTGTACGTAAGAACGTATCAATAAATTTGAGAATCATCTTTGGATCAAATCAGAAAGGAGTATAAAAATGAACAAGTGTTTATTGTTATGCAAGTCTTATTTTTCTTGCTTGCTAGTATGCTTTTGGAGATAGATGTGTATAAAAGGAAAAAAGTCCTTCAACGGGATCATGGATCTTTCCTTGAGTTGACCTCTACCACCAACAAAGCAAAGAGCTCCATGTGGCCAGGCCACTGGCTAGTAAGCTAGTGCTTTTTTGTATTAATAATGGAAATGGAATGTAGGATGGCACAATAGACTGGAATTCAAGTCCAAGCCAGAAGCCAGGTTTGTTCTTGCTGTGTGTTAAAACTGGTGAAGTGGTCCTCAGGATGATGATGAGGAGAATGAAAGTGCGATCATGTCATTTGATGAGATGAAGAGCTCTTTGCAAATACTCTTTCGTGCTTACTTACAAAAATGCGCTGACTGCGTTTGATGGATTTTTTTGTAATGCTCTGTTTCCTCTCTGCAGCTGATATTCTTTCATAGAGGTTTTGGTTCAGCTTCATTGACGACATCCAATCCAATCCGCCACTACTAAAGCCAATTCCAAGTCGTGAAAGGTCCACTAGTCACGGTGGCGGCACCAAAACCAATATCTCCATACGCTCAGGAGGAGTATCCTTGAACCCACGCCGCAGTAGTGGCACAGCTCTTGCCACGACTTGCACGGCACCACTGTCAAAATGGTTATAACGAACTGACAACGACGACGCAGGCTGAAGAGATCGATTTAAACCGATATTATTATAGTTGATAGGTAGTACGCTGCGCTACTACAGGTATCATGTAGCGTAGTTTTTACTAATTTGTCTATACATTTTTTTCATAAAATATACATAGTCATCATGATTATCATCTTAGTATGATAAACGTCATCGCTGTGATCAGTGATCACGGATCTCTTAGCAGGTGAGTTGGGGAGGACGACAAAAAAAATTGATTTTGCGTCTGATTTGATTTTGTTGTAGATCTCTCTTTACACACACAAGAGCTATAAGCCGAAATGTTTGACAAAAAATCTTTTGTGTGCGATTCAAGTGAGATTTAGATTTAGGCTGCGGCTGCAAGCAGACTTCTTAATATGCAAAATATAACATGCTGTTTATTATGCTTGTAAACTTATGCGAATTGCGAATGTGATCTCTAATCATGAAATTGTGTTTGATGATCAATCTATACACCAAAACGCTTTCACAACGATTTTGGTTAACATACATATAATTTAAATAGGTATTTACTTTATCGATCGAATGATCGGTTGAGTGTGTAGTGTATCGTGAAAATATTACCAAGATTTTGTTGACATTTGCATTACATTAAGGTGATTTTAAGGACGCATTGAATAAATTGTATGAGATAATGCTCTATAGCTATGTAATATGGTGGAGCAGTGGAGTGGATGGTGAGGAGGATGATGATAATGCAGAAAAATAGCCAACGGATTAACTAAACATTTTTTGCAGTGGTTTTTGAACGGACACTGCACTACGATCAAGAGGCACAAAAACTACAGAACATTGTTTTATACCATTTTGTTGATGTTGGTCATAAAAGTTAAAATTATTGGTTTTTTGTCACTTTTTGCTACGAGGCGAAATAACTAGTAAGAAAATGCAACATAATAATGGATTATCTAGAAATTGTTATTTGGAAGGTAGATTGGTGTTGGTAGTGTTGGTACTGTTGGTAGGCTGTTAAGCGGCACGATGACATACACCATAATAGTCAACTCATTTACATAGTTCAGTGGATTTACTCAATTTTAACTCAACTCTTAGGTAGGTTAATGTGGCATGGCATGATAAAATTATTTCGCAATGGGGAATGTAAAAGAATAAGATTAGCAAAAAAGGGATTTAAAGATTAACATATATACATACATACCTGTATACCTCTTGTGTATGTAAAGACGGCAGTCGCTGGACCGGAACGAGCAAAATTGAAATGATATCTCAAGAGTACTTGTCAACACATCATCTCATCTTATATCATCGACAAAAAAACACAAAGCGTAAACTTTTCTTCTGCTTTGTTACCATTTAACTTTACTGACATAATAAAGTAATTAGAATTTTAAGTGCTTAAGCTTAAAATATATACCTAATGGGGTATTTAACGGCTGTGTCATCTTAGTATATACGTGTAAAGTGTATAGATGGATTTTTATCAAGTTCACTGAAAATGAAATGAAAACCTTAAGGCAAAACTGGAACGCAAACTTGAAAACAAAATTTGCAAAATTTATAGCATCTCGATTGCTCTTATAAAACCATCCACACACTTTTGTAATGAAATTCACACATAAAATATTTTGCATGATCATCCTTTCAAATTTCAGCTTCAATCAAGCCTATTGTTTTGCTTACATTTTTTCATGCTTACCAATCTTTAAAAATACCAAAATATTGCCCCAGGCTAAAAACTATAATTGGTAGAAAATATATACTTCATTTTACACATATTTTGTATACACATATACATGCGGGTCCAAACAAAATTGTACATCTGATATACCAATTACGAATTTGGATTGGACTATTGGACCACTGGAAACTACTCAAGAAGAAACGCAGAAAAAATGCAAAAAGTTGCCCCACCCTTCAATCTAGTGTCCTGTTTCTTGTTCTCCTCTTGAGTTGGAGAACATGCATGAAAGAAGTTTTCGATGATGATGATTTGGTGGTGGAAAACAAGATGAGATTATATCGAGCAGAAAATCTAGTGTTCCGTTTCACCTTCCATCATCATTCCTCCGTGCACAAATGTATGTCTGTGTATCATCAAGTCACATGACTATTCTTATTCCTAGCCGGTAGAACTCCTTTTCCAACAAACATACTATGCTAGTTATTTCACACTTGATTCAAAATACTATACACTTCAGTATAGACATATTCATCTGTACTAAAATGCACGAATAAGATTCATTTCTAACGAACACATTTTGTTTTATACTCCCCCCATTATAAATTACATAATGTTTTCTCTACTTTTTGTTTTTCATCTCCAGCAGTCAAGCAAAATGTTGATTTGCAAATTCAAACAAACAATGTGGGCATGTTGTAAAATGTATTTCTTTCATTTTGCTTGTCATTTTCAGCCATCCGTTTCGTTCCACGCACCAATTCCTTCTTTCATTTCATCTCTTTCCAAAGAACCTCACTGGAAAAAAATACTGACATGTTGAAATAATAACAAAAAGGTAGCCAAACAGCATATCATTATAAAAAGAGCATTTAAAACTTGTTCCTCTGTTGACTCTTCTGTCTGTTTGGTAAAGTGGCTGCAATTAAACGAGGATATAGTGCATAAACATTTACCAACAAAGCGTAAGCTTACACGTTACTTCAAAAATGGAAGCAAATGTAATGATGTACTTAAAAGAAACCCTTTTGACATTTAACAATGTTTCAAAAGGAACCCAACAACAATGATCTTCACTTCAATTCTCATCTCAAAGCCTAAATTGGCTACCTGACTACTCAATTTTAAATGTCTTAAAAATAAAATGTTACATTACACGCCTGTGTCTGCTATGTTCTCTAAATAAGGACTTATGAGATCCAATTCAAGAAAAGACAAAACCCGAATTTTTGCCCTAACATGGTAAGTAGGTATGTAAAGCACAACAATGACAATGAGAACAAACACTGCAAATTGCAAATGTTGAATGTCAAAATAACTTTTTACTCGCGTAGTCCTTTCTCTTTGATCCTCTTGGGCTGCTATTGTGCTGATGCCACTGGTGTGGCAGTTATCTATGTTGTGTTAAAAATACATACGGAACGAAATAAGACGCGAGAGTGACCTTGATACAAAGATGATGATATTATTTTTTTATACAAAAAACGCATCTAGAACAAGAGAGTTGGTAATGTTATTTTGAATGTCTACAGGAGAGAGACGCTATTAATGGGCTGTATCAAAGAGACACCAAGAAGGAAAAAACTCATTTGTATGCAAATGGGTATTATATGCACTCTGTCTTAAAAACGCAGAGAATAATATTTTAAGAAGAAAAAAAAACAAGGCGACTAAACTAAAAGCAAGGCAAGCCACGTGAAATATTAGCTCCACTCACATCACAACACAACTCACATCTTCCAGAAAAATTATCCAGTAACAGTAAGGTCTCTGCACTGTGTTGCATTACAACTTTGGAACTGTGCTGTGACGCTATTGCCCCTGTTCATAAATTAAGGGTGACATTTACAGCTCACAAGTCAACTCTACAAGCTTCAGAGAGAGAAGATTTTCAGATAAATAATGCAATTCTTTAGCATGTGTGAAGGATCCCATCTTTCAACAAAAATTAGTTTTAACTGTTAACACCTCAAATAAATTATATACCTAAATTTATAATTATTGACTACATATATGCATATCTTTTAATTTCTTATTTGAACAAAATTAGGTTGTAATTGTGCATCGAGTACATTCGATCTGATACAGCAGCTCTCCATTATTGGCAAGTAGTACAATGAATAGGTGATGACGACAGGACGGGATTTGCTCTTGTTGTGGTTTTTTGCTGGATGTTTCTTTAGTAGAACAAACAAACCACAATGTTGCCACCTTTATAATTTGCTGGTTTACTATTTCACGCTATATTCACATCTCACCAACCCACCTTCAGAACTTTAGCTTCATTACTTACATGTGTACATAGACATATATGTAGCTTATCCGATTCTTATCTGTTTTTGCTACAAGAGTTACGAGCTATAATTACATTTTTTTCTTCTTTTTTGAGCAAAATCTTTCCTGATTGACTTGGATTGTAAGACGAATAAAAATGCTAAAATATGGCATATTTGATTTAATATTATGCAAGTTTTTGTACCTTGAAAACTCCTGATTAGTACCTGTGTGTACACACATGTCTCGGAACGTGTATGTCCAATGCCATCATTCATACGATAAAGAAAAAAGTGAAAGGAGTTGTCTACTTCTGAGCCACCGCATAAATTCTCAAATTATCAAGTGTGCCGATATTGATTGTTGATAATGACTAAAAATTTATGAGCAAACCTATCAAATTAAATGTAAATAAGGAACGAAAAGTATGTTGTTCTTTTACCTCTTTAAAATCACAAGGATAAACCAATGCCCGACTATATGCCACATGCACAATGAACATGTTTTTTCCTGTAAAAAGTAAGTCAAAGTCAAGTTTACCCACACTCTACACTTTTGTAGATTCATTCATGTTTTGTTTTTAGTATTGATTTTCCTTGTAGCATAAAAATGTTAAAAATAGCCAACCATCCGTCTACGTACAGTGTACAGTACAGTACGAGAGATGTTCCGTGACCGTGATGCAAAATCCACTGCCTGGGGCGAACTGAGATAAACATGGCATTCTTCAGAAGGTTTGTTGATTTTCTGCTACAACCGGTCATTCTCTCATTGTAAAAATCCATATTTTTTATATTTTTGTTAGAGCGCAGTAAACTACTACTGTTTACATAATGGCTAGTATTAGTGTAATAAAATACAAAATCGTGAAATACACATACCTATTATTCTACTTACCCAGTACCAACCAACAACTATCATCACAACTAACATCCGAATATTTATATCTAATGCCATGCTACAATCAAAATAGCAAACTATGCATATCTTCACGACAAGAGCAAGACGAATAGATCAACAACATCAAAAGTGTTTTCATGACTGACTGCGTATTTCTGAGTGTGTGACTAGATTCACTGATGATCATATTATCATCCTCATCATCATGGAGAGATGTCTTGTATTTTTTTGCACCTCTCCACTTTTCTACCTGTGAGAGGGCTATGCTGTCAATATGGATGGACTTTTTAAAAAATGGATAAAAATACTTGCCTTTCTTGCATAACATTACAACTTGCTACAGCGCACTGTGATGTTCGCGCATCAAGAAAAAGTACAAAGGTGAAAATCCATAATAACACCACCCGTGACAGGTATAAAACAAGTTTACAATTTACGAGGGCCATGATGATGATGATAAGCTTTTGTAATATGGACAAGTTGTAGCACCATATACAAAAGCAATAACAATATATTGCACTGCTGTGACGTGGTATTAATAAAAGCCAAAAAATTCCAGTCCTCTTCTTCTTAAAAATCTAACAAAGTTGCATACATATTTCACAGGTAAGCAGTTGATCAGTGTGGAGGATGATGAGGATGATTGTATATGGCAATGTGATGCGATGGCAGGTACAACTGAAATGGATGAGGTGCAATGAGCAAGATGGATTGACTTTTTCTTCAACATTTGCATCACAACTTGCAAGAGAATTTAATGCATATAGGCATTTGTCTACTAGACATGAAGTATTGAATGCAACGAAAATGAAAATTGAAAGATTGAATTGAAGCCCGCATAGTTGCATTTCTTAATTTGAATACAGTCGTCGTAAAAAATGAAATATATTTTCTTCATCTTATTGCAATATTCCATTACTATATATCATCCATCCGCCATCCGCCTTCTATCAGCAAAGCAAAAATATTGCATGAAATGTAATGCGTATTTGTGTTGGTAGTGCTCATTTCCAGTTTTCATCTTCACCACTACCGCTTTGACAGACTACGTAGTTTGATATAGAATAGAGATAATAATTTTTCCTTATCGAATTCATATTTCATTTTTCAAGGTTTCGCCGTCTGCGGCCCCCACTACGATCATCATCATCAAAATATCATCGTATAAATCGACTAAGCAATAAAATGCAAATAGACTAAACTCAATGAAAATAGAATTTACACTTTACGCTTTCCATTTCGTTAAACCTCTTTACAAGTGTACAATCAATAATGTACAAATTCATTCAGCGATTTTGTATAAGGATTACGTTTTGAACCAAAGTATTTTGGACACAAAACAACAAATCATTAGACTAACAAACCTACCTACCTACTTACCAGTTCTAAAAGCTTCCTACACTTTTGTTCCCAGTTTGTTCCTGCACAAATTGCCTGCAAAGCTACCTCTCAAAATGTTGATGATGACAGTGACAAGAGATAAAAGAAAATTTAAAATTCGATTTATTTTATTAGATCAACATAAAATTCTACTCTATAGCGAAGTGCGAAATAGCAATGTACACAAAAACCGATATTCTTATATTGCCAATATATTATCCAGCGAAATTCAAGAAATGATCATTTCGTTTCAACCTTGGCATATTTCATCTTTTATTGTATGAAAACCCAATAGCCTACTTAAAGCACCAAAAACTTTGCTTTTGTAGATTTAGATATTTCGTACATAAAGTACCTATTGTAGAAACGAAACAGGATCTAACACAATTTCAAATAAAGGGTGTCCAAAACCAATCCGGACAAACTTTAACTTCAACTACATATTTTGTCAAAAGTGTTATGGCGGAATGGTGTGCATATTTGAATTCTGCACAATTTTTTGTGCCTAAAAGTTACGTCAATAAGTTTTTTAGCTTCATCGTGGACATTGAATATGTCACGACACAAGTGCAAACAAAAACTGTTAATTCCTGCACATAAAATTCTTGAATGGACTTTACATTTATAAAGCTGCATAAAGTCTATTGCAATTTCACTGTGTCGACATTATATGCCAAATTATTACTACACTGAATTAGATTTAATATTACTGCACAGTTTGAAAATTCATTCCCAAATGTGATCGTACGGGTTAGGTAGACTTATTTTGGCGTCAAAATACTCCAGAAAACAAGGTTTTATTTCCCCGAAAAGTTAATACTGCAAAACCAGTAATTTTTGCACATACTTATAGCACGCTTTAAAGCTAAAACTGTGCTCTTTCTAATGACATATCGGACGAGACCAAACAAAAATGTCTGGGACCAAAAAGTGTATAATGTAAAGTATGTAATTACAATGCGTAAAAAGATTCTCGGAAAGAAAAATCGGGAAATCCTAGTTCGTTATATACACCAATAAAAAATGATCCAAAGATATTTGTGACAAGTCGTTGAGCATTTCTAAAAGCTTAAGTTTCAGGCTATTAAATGCATATAAACTTTGGCTATTACTACATGTAACATTTATTTGTCGGGGTGACTAATAAAAAAGCTTTTTAAAATGGTCGGAAATTCTTTAAAAAATGTAAATTTTAATACACTCCATAAAAATAGGCAAGAGAGTTTAATCAATTGTAACTTTACATGGGTTTTGTACTTCAAAGAATGTAGTTTATATATATTCTTTGCGTTGACTCAAACGAGGAACGACCTTTCAGTAAATGAAATTCAAACTTTGTCCGGATTTGTTTTGGACACCCTTTATTTGTATACGCACAAAATCCACCAAATTACATCACTTCAACAAAGTTACAGCTTATACAAGTGCATAAATTTGAATGTACATCAAACTGTTCCGCAGCAATTTTCTAGGGAAAAGCCAAAACCACTTGACTAAGCAAAGGAACATCGATCTTCCTGATGAGATTACATGAATGTCGATTTTTTAGTGAGAATAAATATGAGAAAGGCACATACAACATGAGCATAACAGCACATACTATTTTGCAGTTTTCCAGTTGCTCAAACAAAAAAGCTATCAAATTTAAAAGTGTCATTTTTTGTAAATTTTTATGTTGAGACCCTTTTTATACGTATTACAGGTTCATTCGCAAAAAGTTCCATTCATTTTTTTTCACATATATATGTTACGACCCTCAAAGGCGCAATATCACATCATATATCTTATTATTATTGGCAATTTACAAGCATCAAAACATCAGTTTTATATTTTTACGTGTAATTTTTTAAGCATCGAGGACACCTCTGCAAGATACGACGTAGAAATGTACGTTCTCATCCAGTTTAAAAGAGTAATTCAGTCAGTAATACATCCAAAAACTCGTTGGCAAGTCATTAGAAAGCCGTCGGCTCCACACTTCATGTCTCTCTAAATAGCAAATCTGTAAAGCTTTCTTTCTCCATCTGTCTGCTTACCTTGCTTGGTTGATGATGGTCACTGGACTTCTGTACTTGTACACATCTGAACGTACTTGCAAGCTGTCTAGTTGAATAACATTTGAGCCTTGAGCTTTCTGTTTCCAGCAAAATGTGATGACATACGTACAGTGTGTAGCCGCAACAGTCAGAGTCAGACAGATCGACGGATACTTTTGCTTTTTATTTGCGAATGGGAACCTCTTTATAAATTATCCACATACCTATACACGTGTATATACCTATATATCTTATACAAATCCAGTAAGAGATCCAATTGCGAATAAAAAATGTACTACTGACTTACAGAAACGCAATAGAGTGGTTCCAATGCCAAAAAATGCTCACACATTTGTTAAAGATGAGCAGGAGGAGGCATTGAATAAATATACAAAATAGCAACCGGAGCGCAAGATCATTTCAATGTCAAACACGCTCAATGTACATGGCATGCAACAAAGTACAAAGTGTGGTTGAATTGGTTTTTTTACATCAGCCTAAGTCTAAACAACCTATCTATAACATATTTTTATTGGAACGAGGTGCGTTGTTGTCGTTGCAGTGAAATTGGTAAAAAAATTAAATACGCAGTTTATCCTACTAT
Organism: Entomobrya multifasciata; assembly: GCA_034693345.1. Taxonomy (NCBI): domain Eukaryota; kingdom Metazoa; phylum Arthropoda; class Collembola; order Entomobryomorpha; family Entomobryidae; genus Entomobrya; species Entomobrya multifasciata. The sequence continues at coordinate 10,583 of JAQFXM010002524.1, forward strand.
TTTGCTGCTACGTTTACATTTTAGCTGGATGCTTGTTTGTTAAAAGCCTAAAGGCGTATTTTTTTGCGAGAGGAACAAAGTGAATGAAAGAGGGATTTAGATGGCAAGGCAGATGAGAGATGCTGTTGTGGTGAGAGAGGCAACAAGTGCAAGCAATTTCGTTTTGGGTCGTTGGGGATAGTTGAGAGGAAGATGTGTTTTTTTGGACATCATCATGGAAGTTGTTTTTGGAGCGCATAAACTTTTTTTCTAGGTCGGTCGGTTGCGTTTTTGTTCAACCGACTAGTCTGACAAACAAGCCATACGAGCGACCATATGCCGGAAAATGTGCACGCAAGTCTATATGCTATTTTATCTCTATGTGTTTACGTAAATACTGCATATAGGTACATGTATCAACATCAACTCATCTTTGTGAGGAGAAAAGCGGAAGGAAAGGAGTATAAAAAGTGAATCATTTTTATGATGATGGCGATGAACAGGAAAATTACAACAATAAGCGTCTATATATCGTATATGCGCAGATAAAAGTTTGGTTTCAGTATCTTCTTCGTAGTATATTCTTTCTTCCTTAAGAAATTAAATTGATGTATAGATTGAGAAAAATATTGGTTTGCATGTATTTGTATTTTGCAAGATCTGATTTGACTAAATCTGTAATCTTCCACTACTCCACTACTGACGAATCATGGATTACAGTACAACGGGGGTTTACAAACGTTCCCTGTAATCTTGGATTGAATATGAATTTGTTGTGTGGGCTAAAAAGAATTGGTGTTCCGCTAAAACTGACTACCAGAGTTGCTTTTGTAGTGGGGCTTGTTGGATTTGGGCTTGTTGTTTGAGGAAATTGGGATGGGATTGGGAAGCATATGGCCAGAAAATATGTCAAAGAGCCGGCAAGTGATAAATATGTCTGTTGGCTATGTGTGAGGAGAGAAATATAGAGAGGAGAGAGATGTGTAATCCTCATCCTCATCCATCCGTTCCTGTCTTAATTCGCCCACAATCCTAATTTCAAGTTTGGAATATAACAAAGTAGATAGCATAGTAAATACATGCATTGCATGGAAGACTCTACACTACATTTACATTTTCCTTTCCTAGTAGCTAGCGCAGCGTAATAATATTTTTGTACGTCATGATGACTTGTCATGAATAACAATCATAATCTTAATACACAAGTGTGGCTTTCTTAGAAAACTACATGAGCTTCCTTTTCTTGAGCATATCTCTAACGAACAACAAGAGAAAGTCTCCAGCTTGTAAATTAAAGAGATATAAGATACACGCTGTGTAATACCCACACGTGCGTAGGTTGTTGGAAAGATGTGAGTAGGTACAATGAAAAGACAAAAATAATTAATTTGTGGATTCCGCATCTCCCTTTTCTGTCAAGACATCTATGTACCCAAGTGGAAAGGAATGGTGAAAAGGAAATTAAATTGATGACGATAATTAATATTATGATGATAGTCCAAACACAATATATCTGTTGTTCTTGATGTTTTTTTTGTTCTGCCCACGCCTTGCATCCAACAAGAAAAACATGTGTAAGTTGCAGATACAGAGATACTCATGTAATCATTATATCAGAAGTAGAGCTTGGATAATTATTGTGGACTGTGGTCTCTTTATAAAATTATTTATACTTGTTGTAAACGATGTACATATACAGAATACAGAGATGAATATAATGAAGATGTCTGCTTATGAAAGATGTAAGACAGACGTTACTGGTTTCCTCCTTGTCGACTCGACTGCTGGCAGTGGCAGTGGTGGTCAACATTTTCATCATCGGCATGTGACCACCATCATCTAATGATGCCAAAGTAATGACAAAAAATAACTTTGGAATGACTGCGATGCGATGACTAATTGCTAGATAATTGTGCCTATTTATATGTATGTATGTTGATATGATGATGACTGCATCAACAGGAAAAGTAAAGTGGTGATCTTATATTATCAAGCATATGGCCATTTTTCTGGTTCCAAAATAATTGCAACTATTTTTCCCTCGTAACGACTCAAATCAAATTAAATTTTTCAACAAAAGTATCTTTCTACTGCTTTGTCATTGTCACGTAAGTACGAATTGGCGTAACAGAGACTGTTACGAGCTTGACAACTTTATTGACAATGTTAAACCGCAGTGAATCGGAATTGGCATTGGTAATATAGATTCGCATGCTAACGTTTTATGAATATAATGGATATTGAATGATCTACTTTAGTTTATATTTTTAAAACTAGAGTGGTGGTAATAAAAGATATACAGCAATGCAGCACGTAATATTTCAGTGAAACGGATCATTATCGTTGACACAGCGAAGAGGGAAGCAGTATAAATCTGTAATTTGTATCTAGCTCTGCACTAGTAGTACAGTGAAATGTGTAGGTTTTCTATGTAAAAACCAAACAAAGTTATAAAAAAGTATTTATGGAACTGCGGTTCAATGTTATCGTCGTCACTATTTAGTATTATCGTGTGCGGATGAATGACTCATTGACATTATGCCTATTTATCTGCCTCTATATACAAACATGCTAAAATGTGTATCCAATCTAAACGGAAATAAAAATATGGATGATTATAATGTTCTTCTCTCAATATCACTTTCTAAGAATTGCAAATTATCATATTAACATTTATACTGAGATACGTTCCTTACATTAACATTATTATCAAGCAACTTTGTTGAAATAAAAACGTAATAAATTAAAAAATTCGGATTATAAATTGTTTACACTTTTGCTTTTTTGTAACAGGCCACGCGTAAATTTTTTATTCAAGTGAAAAACAAACTGTCAACGAAAAGTAGACTTTTGAAATTATGTAATGTGGCCGTCGCGTCGTCGTTTCTAAAAAGATTTAATACAACTGCCAGCAGTAGTCCAATATTATTGTATGGTTGCCAATAAGGGATAAAAAGTAAAAACCCTTTGATAGCACCACCAGAGACATTAAAAACATAACTTTCCTCAGAGAAAACAAAATGAGCACATGTGGCACTAGAGCATGGCACATGGAAGATTTAGGCAAGTGGAAATAGACACTAGACAGACCCATTAATAATCCCCATTGCCACTGCGTGTGACTGTGTGAAAAAATAAAACGGATTAAATTTAAACTTGATCAGTTTGGTTGGTGGCGGTGGAATGTAATGTCAAGTTGAACTGACTGAAAATTGGAGGAAAGGAAATGAATGCAAATATTATCTCTGTTGCTTTATATTTATGAATACTATGTGTATGTCTGCTTGAGAAAATATATTCAAATAAGATAGGATCCGGAAGGAAGAAATTGGAGATTTAACACGATATGATGATGAGATGAGCAAGCTGTTGATGATAATCATGTCATGTCATAGTTTTGTTAACGAGGCTGATAATATTCAACAGACACGAGAGAGAAAGAGAAGGAAAAGGGGGATACGGATACGATACAGAACAGGAACTCAAAAAAATAGCACATCGGATCGACGACGTGACTCGTGTGTAACACACAGCCCTAGTCCTAGTGACCTCGACATTCCGTTAATTGCCAGATATTTTTTTTTGAAAACAGATTACTGAGATTACATATATTTTGTATAGATATTTAGTCTGATTTGTTCATATAAGCGTATAGTATAAAACAACATTTAAAAACAAGCTCAACATAATATCGAATTCCACTACATCTTCTTTTTAAATCTGTTTTAACCGACATCTGCCCAATATTCAATGCTTTACTATAAGCTCAACTATAATCCAGTAAACAGAGTCACGAACAAATATTCTAGATGCCACTGTATGCATTTTACCTTATCATACTAAGTTTGAAAAAACAAAGAGGAAATGAAAAAATATATATTTCTGAGTTTATTTTCTGATATTTTGAATATTTAGAAACATGTCCATAATTTGTATTTTGATCGATATAAAGACAATTCAATTTTTAACATTTATATTCTTAACAACAGCCAAACAAGCCAGAGCCTTGTTTGGCCACATCCGCTGTCAGATTTCTGTAGTCCATTCTCGTGACGCTCATATATGGGTTGAACTTCCTGTACACACTATTATTCTCATCCACAGGGAAGCCAGGCTTCAATTCAGTCCTCCTCACAAACCTGACACATCGTGGATGCGCCACCTGAGCAAGAGGTCCATTCCACCAGTCCAGATCAGCAATGGGGCGAACAGCCCTGTAGTCAGTTTTCATTACAGTCTGACCAAATGGTTTGGGATTGTACAGCCTTCGGTCTAGAGTCATTCTCACACGGTCATCGCAATGAGGGTACATGTAAGTAATTTTCATGGCTGGTGGGGCCTGTACCTGTAATTCTCTTTGACAGTGACGGGACAGGATTTTTACGTTGTGGGCTTGACCGGTCGTGGTATTCCAGTGGTTATGAATAACTGGCAGTTCGCATGGGCTAACCAAGTCGTATGGCATTTCCTTGTAGAGTGTGGAAGGAACAATGTCTCCTCGTTGGGGTTTCATCTGGAAGGATTCCGGGTACTGGGGACATTTGAACCATAGACCATTGTCGGGCTGCATTGGGGTTGCAGCTAGAGTCACATTTTGATCGCGCCATGCTCTTTCGCCAATGTAATTTTCAATAGCTCTGTCGTGGCGGCGTATATAGTCCATTTTGGGAAATTGTGAAAGATTTTATTGGTATGAAGCACGCGAACCACAAAAAATAATCTTATTTCTTCGCGTAAATTTTTGAGCTTTTATAATTTTTCACACAAGTTTTTGTATTGACAATTAAAATATTTTCTTTCAGTTTCATGAAGACCGGAATCTATGACCATCTATAGTAACCAAACACCATTATCCTGATCCAGATTGCGTTCTATCTTAGGTCGTCTTACGGTAGCTTTTGAAAGCTTTTGAAAGGGTATAGGTACATATAGTGAGCATTTATTCAATTCAATTATGATTACATACATGGTGTGGGATTCTTTTTTGACATTGTTTTCTGGCATTTTCCCACCATTTCAGTAAAAAAAAACATCGTGTTGACTGTTATGATCATTAAAAATGATTATGAATTATGACACTAAAAGCTATGAGAATTAAAATGCAAAAGAAGAAATTCATAAATCTGTAGAATTTCTCTTCGACAACATTAGAAAACATGGGTGCATTAACTTATGTCATTGAGTGTAGTATAAATATAATATCCGTTTTCGGTGCTTTCCTTTTAGCTGATTTGCTCTGCATAATTTTGGCCAACTGGTATGATAGCTTCTATTGGAACGATTTTGACCTCTTTGGCACATTTGGAATGCAGTTAGATGGAGGTTTGTGACAATAAAATAATGGAACTCCAAATTATATTTAATATTCTAATTAACAAAGGTTTCCAGATATGAAAGGTATGTCAGCCTTAAGTATATGGCTAGATTTTTTTTAAATACTCTTCATTTTGCAGGATTTTCATTGATGGGGCCTGGCATTTAATTGAAAATACTAAACGATAAAGGACAACTACAACATGCAACCCTCCAGAGTATTGAAGTTCAACCACGTAACTAGCAGACAAAAAATTACGTTCCTTCCACCTATAAATTAGTGAACAAAGTAGAACACAATGCGTTATCCTTAAGCTTATTTTACACTATATATCGACTCAGACTCAGATATTTAATATTCATGTGTCAAGAGCGGAAACAGTTAATTTGTGTGTAGAAAAAATCGATAAGGCACGTTGCTTTGTAGTTTCATTACATCACATGAGTACAAGTGTGCCAAACTACCTTGTAGAGGTGTGTTTTGTCATTTAACATTTCATGTTTTTAAAAACTTACTCATGTTGATTAATACAATGAATGCAATCATGTTTTTATACTTTAGTTTAGTGATTTCGACCCTTAATGGAGATGAAGATCCCGAGTCGTAAGAGGCTTACATAAAAATCTGAAATAAGTATTTCTAAAATTGGTACCATTGGGCCTTTAAATTTTATCGTACTAGATCTCCATGTGCCATACCAGGATCAAGTTTGAGAACCGGGATGTGGTACTCAATCGACATGATTGGTTACGGTCCAGGCTACCTTGTGTGGTCAACCGAACGGAATTCTGCCAAAGGAACATTTTGGTACCTTCTCTACGTATACAACATTGACAGTAACCAGACTGCAATGTATCAAAAAGGTGGACAGTTGTATGAAGCAACCCAGTGGGAATTCATTCAGTCTGAAATATATCCAACCTGGTACAAATTGAGAAACCGTAGATTTCTTGACAATTACTTTGTCACTTGGAGCAAAACTGATTTCGTGCCCTTTCATGCGGAGAAGAATATTTCGAATTATGTGATTTTGGAAGGGGGCCGTGACGAGGAGGATTATATGATTTGGCCAGTGCAACTCGAGAGATACAAGAACAACCGAATTTATCATCAATTAAAAATGAAAAGTTTTCAAGATGGCGTAATCACGTGGAGCAGGGGTCAAGAAAGGAATAGCCATTTTATTCAAAACGATCACAGGTCAACAAGTCCTCAAATGGGTAATTATCAAAAGAATGAGCCTTGGTATAACGATACATTGTTTACATTTAAGGAAGTGGAAAGTTCAGATGGATCTTGTGATGGTCTTAGAAACTCTAGTTTTGAACCAGCAATTCAGCCTGATTTAAACATTTATTTTTTCACGATGATTTTGTATATTTTAAAGTTTTGTACATAAAAATCGTTAATGAGGCTACTTTTTTATGATCAATCCAGACAGTAGCAATAATAGTGGAAAATCAATAAAGTTTAATTACATGGAGTGTGTGAAGTTTAGTTAGGTACTGCTTTTCACAAAGTTTAATACGAAAAAAGCAACACGCACGTGATTTCGAGAAGTACATAGGTGGTAATGGTTAACGGTATATTATATTTCTGGTTACTTGAAAATGTTTTTCATCAGAGATAGATGTCTTTAAAGTGATCGACTTTCAAGGAAAGGAATATTAACTAGGTTGAATTCACAACGCGCAATGTACATGGGAATTGTCAATCAAGTAGTTTGATCGTAGATGAAATCGTCCAATGAGAATAAGACGGAGAAATCATCAAAATGTAGCAAGGAAAATTGTGATAACAAAAACCAACAACTGGAATAAAATATGTTTAATTATACGTGTTACGTGTTCGTAATGTTAATTATAGTAATTTTATGTTTGGATATTTTTACCTGAGCAATAAAAGTAAAATTGAATTTAAAAATTCCATCCGAATTAATTCCAACATGGCCCTCCTCAAAATTGTCCAATAATTTATCCAACTGCAGTTTATTGTAGTTTCGGTAGTTAAACTGATTCCGGGATTTCCTTGCGACCAATAATAGTTGAACCTTTACCATCTGAATTGAAAGCATACAAAGTTACATTACTCTTTTTTTATGATGATGATGTCGATGAGAATGAATATTTTCAGTCTTATGATTTTTCACCTTCCGGTAAATATTGGCGTAAAAGTAAATGCTCTTTGCCCAAATTAAAATCGCAAACAAGATTACCCCCAAGAAAATTCCATTCTGCGTTCTCGCCGCTTGCTTCAGTAAATAAATTTTAAATAGGCAATGCCCAATAACCCAAACCAAAACTTGGTTAGCCCATGTTGAATTAACCATTCGTGAAATATCCCGTAGCTCCCGTAATTTCCCAAAAATCATGTCAACCTTTTTCGTAAATATGAGTATTGCTGAATAATGTAGAATAGATTTGGTAATGGTCTCAAATTTATAGACTACTTCTGTAACTGTAGCTGGAAGAACGGCCAAGAAAAAAATGTCAATTGCACAAAAAAATAAAAATCTCATCACTAAACCAATTATTTCAACAAGAGTCCAAAACAATGCATAGGGAAGCGTTGCGTCTTGTACATCAGCAGTCCAAAAAGTGAATCTATTCCAAGCATTCAGTGCAAGTTGCTTATGAAATGCTGAAAACGAAGTAACTTTTGATGCCCCCGGAAATTGGAGGGCAGCAACTACAAGAAACGTTAGCATGCTGGAAATGGAAGATAAAAGTAGATGTAGCCTCATTTGAAACTCTTGTCTGTTGCCTAAAAGTTCACGATCCTGTGAAATTCCAGGAGTTAAATCCCCATTTAAAATATTCTCAAGTGCCTGCGTGCGTTTAAAATGTGTCCAAAAGAATTTAAAATATTTTAAAACAGTCATTGACATGTCGACCATGAAAAAATAGTCTTTTGGGAGCAATTTTTTGTATCGCATGAACATGCCGGATTCATGCAAAACCTGGAATGTCCAATATATGCCAATTGGAAACCAAAAGAGAATGCCAGATACTGCCTGCACAAGAAGTCAACAGCTTTAACTAAATATATAAGAGAAATTAGTATAATTCAGTGTTTCTTGTAACTAGCCTTCTGAACTCTGGAGATTTTTAGAATCCACTGATGGGAATCCTTTGTTTCCTTGTTCAGTCCTTTGTCCGTAACCTTGAAAGGAATTATTCCGGAATAATGACCAACAAAGTAATACGTTTTCAGGGATGTAAACGTTTTGCTGTTGCTATAATACTGTAGGTAGTTTGCTGAAAATGTCATTTGCATTTCCATGAGAACTATTGGTAAATAATTTTCAGTGAAAATAGTCCCACTCATCGTCAGGCTATTTCGCAGGTTCAAAACCATTTTACTTTCCTAGACACACGTATGCATGCATGTAAAGTACCTTTGACTTAAATATTGATGCATTATGTGATAAACCAGACATGGTCAATTGTTTTGTAACGAAAAAGAAAATTGTGGCAATCAAGCAGTAAAAAGTTTAAGTTATTTTCATGCATAGCTGTCTCGCATGATGGCATGAAAAAATGAATGAAAAAATTAGACATGCCAATTTCATGCATGTTTAATTTCATTTTTTATATTTCTCGAAATTCTCTAAATGTGAGGGTCCACCAACTATCAATACACTTTATGTATGAGGTCGTCCGATTTAAAAATAAATGTGTTTATCTGATAGAGCTCGATGAGTAGATCACGAATATGTGTCACTTGCCCGGGTGAAATGAAATACCTGGGGGGAAACGGGGGAAAACACCCGTTTTCGGGTTTTTTTCTGTAACTCAAAAAATATTCACTTGAGACACTTCGTCGAGGGCTCAAAAGATGCAAAATTAAATAATCTAGGTGGTCACGAACATTGGAAGGTGCTACGTTAACTACCGCCAAAGATACGATGATTTGAAATCGATAAAAATAAATGGTGAAAAAACAGCATTAATTGAAATCTTCATATCTCAGACGTTAGTTAACGTAGCACCTTCAAATGTTCGTGACCACCTAGATAATTAAATTCTGCATCTTTTGAGCCCTCACAGAAGATTCTCCAGTGAATAATTTTTAAGTTACAGAAAAAAAACTGGGTTAAGGTGCTTTGCGTTTTTAGTTTTTTTTCTGTAACTTAAAAAAATTTCTCAAAAAGGATATGCTACATATAAACCAAATCATTTTATATTTTATTCAAAAAACCTTGAAACGCTTGAATTTCTAGTTTGACGCAATCAAAATTCTTATGTGATTATAATGCTAGTTTTTCATTTCTTGATTTGTTTGGTTAGCATATGGCTTGTCAGTATAATAAATCAATTTACCTATAAAATCTTACGTGGAGAGTGTCCAAACTAAATCGACAAATCGTGCTCATCACTATCCTTTCCCTGCTTTTACTTTTCCGTTTTTCTAATGCTAAATGTCAAAGTGTAAAAGTTATGGTGATGATGAGCCAACAGTTCGATACCCAAAAAAGTTACAGATATTTTTTTACCCTTTATCATTCCGCTTTTCTGAGCATGCTAAAACATTTTTTTGGCAATTTTTCACTTTCAGGATGTGATTATGAGATGAATGAATTATGATTTAATTTATCAAGCTTGGCTAACACCGTTCTCTGCAAATACATAGATATACATACCTAAAAGCATTAGATCAAGATAATGAAATTCTATACAAATACAATATTCATTAATCGGAAGCGTATATATGATTTGTTAGTGATTTTACTAAACAACATACAAAGCTCGTGTACATCCATATTTGCATGAAAAATATAGATTTTTTTGAATTTAAAAAAAATGCTTAAAATTATTAAATAAGTGGATTGTACAATGATACAAAAAACTTTAATTTACATTTTCAACATATAAATACAAAAAGGAAGTTTATCTTTTAGCTTTGCGTATAACTTACACAAATCCAAGAAATTGTTTCATTATTTTCAGTCAATTGGAAAACAATTATATCTTATATCCATCAAATAGCCTTTTAAAGAGATAGGTAAATTAACATAACTGCCTAACGTTTTTTAGAATTACTTAAATAACCATTCATTTTTCACATTTTACAATATTTTTTTAGAAAGCCTGTGGTCACAATATTTAAGGATTCGCCGTACTAACAGAAATTTTGACAAATAAACTAATAATTAACTATTGAATAAAATGGTCAAATACTAATTTCCTCCAGAAGGCCCCGTTTCAACCCCCCCGATTCTCAAACATTTCTCTCGTGAATATTCCGCTCTCCTTTGAGTATATTCCATCAACGGGATAAGACATTCCCCAACACTCTAATAACTGCAGAGAAGGCATAAGCGTCCAGACGTTGGAATCAAGCATGTCGCCTCCATTAAGATACTTTCGTATTTTTAACGTAGAATTCTTGTCATACTCGTCAATGTCAGTCCGACCCAAAATTTCAATTACCAAATGCTTCAAGAAAGAAAGTTGCAGTATAAAATCTAGATTATTCTGAATATCGTCTTCACCAATCTCAACTGGAATTTCCAATGTCTTCAGTCCGTTAACCCGGATCCTTGAGCCCAGGGTGTTCCAGCGTAGAAAAATCCGATTTTGCAAACTCCTTCGAAATAAATGAGTCTGGATCCAGGGGTGCAGGAATGTTGGAATATAAGCGTAATGTTTTCAAATTCGCGGAAGGAAATTTGAGCAACCGTACAATATCTTGTGTTGACCTCAACTCAGCTACTAAATGCTGTAGATTAACTAGTCCACGTAAACTCTCAACAATTACACTGCCCAATGTTTCCCCAAATAAATCCAGTCGGCGAATTTGGTTTGTAAAGTATGGAACAAATGCATTGACCATTTCCGGTACTTTATAGAGCATCAAGTCTAAACTTTGTATGTAAGGCAATGGGGGTAGTGGAGACTTCCAAAATTGGGCTGCATTGGCTGCAATGATGATGCTAGTTTCACTTAGTGGTCCATAGTCGTGGAAACAGTCGACTTGAAGATTTCTCAAGTTAGGAAGGTGGACAAGTAGTTGCTGAAACGGTTTGTAAAACTCAAATAGAGTGTTACAATCCCGATCATATGCTATCTCGAAACTCCAAACGTGCTCACCAAACTTTTCCAGAAGTTGCAAAGCAAATTTGCAGAAGTTGTCCAATTCTGTTTGGGTGTACAGATTGAAGCGAAGATATCTTCCGAAAAATGGGTTTCCAGGATGATCCTTCATTTTTTCCAAGAATCTTTGGATTTTTGCAGGGTTATCGAAATTATAATAACATTTGACAAAGGGGCCGCGATAAGGGACGGACGATTTACTAGTGGTGAGGTCCACGTGACTGATAGCATAGGGGTTCGGAGCATAAAAGCTCTCCATGACTGTAGACAAATCGTGGTTCCACTTTTCACAGACAAGGCGACAATTGAGAATATCCTTCAGGTCTAATTTCTTGCTGATCAACGGAATAACCTGAAACGTCATAAATTAACCAAATAAATATGAAGTTCAATAAACATATTTTTAAAAACACATACAAATGCTAGATAATAGACAAGAACTAAAATGAATAGAAGTGCAAACCTTTTCAAAGAGAAAAATAGTCCTTTTTACATTCTTCAACGTCTGCTCCAACTGTGGGAAAGCTAGACAGAACATTTCCATATCTGAAAACCGTGGTATCTTTTCAATGATGATTTTCCAAACCTACGCCAAACCAAAAAAATAGTGATACAGGAAACATTTAAGACAGGCAACCAAAAAAGCATTTTCATAATGAAATATTAAAACTATTAAAACCGCAACTCACTTCTGGTGGGAACATATCAAACGGATCTGGACGTGCCCCCAATGATCTGACCAATCCCAGCTCCTGAAATGGCAGGTTTTCTAACCGTAGCACAGTCTTCTCCAACCTAACATTGTCCTGCTTCAGCCTAACGGTCTCCTCCATCAACTTCCGGATCTTGGCTGATTTTTCCTGATTATCCTTAACCAATGCATCCTTCATTGCTTTCATGGTGGTCTCAAAGTCACTCCATTCCCGCTTCACTGCTCCGCTTCCTGAAGTACCTTCGCCGCTCTCATCTCCACTTCCACCACTGCCCCCAGCACTTCCACCACACCCAAAATCCATGTCCAAACCTTCTGGTTCTATAAAACCGTTTAAAAAATACAATCACAATGTTTAAAAATTTTACATAAACACAAGCCTAACTAATTTAACAACTAATTACCAAAAAACAGTACAAATAAATTATTGAAATAGTTTACCGCAATAGAATTACTTACGCAATTCAGCAAATTAAGCACTCGGATTAAGCAGAACTTAAAGCTGGACGAAATTCCAAAACTTTTGAAATTCAGCTGAGATTTTTTTGTTCAAAATTAAGTCAACACCAATTGAAAAACTTGTAATTAGTACTTGTTCCTAATTGTACTTCCAACAATTAACTAACAGTCTCAACCTGAAAAAACTTAACCTGACAACTGAGCTTGTTGAAAGAAAGAAAGGGAGAGCAGCCAAATCCAGCAAAAAGCACTAGTTTTTTGTGTGTCTCGTCCTTCACTTCGATCTGTTCTCGTCTGCTCCTTTTTGCTAAAAACATACAACGCATAAGTACGAAACGACAATACAATGTTGAACGCAAAAAAGAGACAGTGTTCGAGTGCTCTCGTTCTGCGCCCACTAGCAAAAATGTGAAGTAGCTCTACTACAAAAAGTAAAACTTGAACTTCATTCGCTTTCTCGCTTCAATATGTTTTCGCAAATATGAATCGACTCGAACTGTACTATTCTATGACTTAAGACATTTGAATGCATTTTATTCATAAATTCCTATTCTTAACTCGTTTAGGTAACAGAGCAGTGGATTCCATTCCAAATCATCTCCAAACTGACATGATGATAAAAATTAAATGATTTTTTTTCAAAACTATTGCTGCTAATCCAAATTAAGTATTACAAAATTTTAAACATTAAATAGATTTTTTGAAAGCTTTTTTATTTTCATTTTAACTGATATTGCTTAAAACTAGTTCAACTTACAAAAAACACGATTTTTTTGAAATCTTAAAATTATTTAAATTGATCGCATGCAAGTATTAAGCACGCCAAACATGTTCTACTTCATGATAGATACCCCGTAAAAGCACGCGGCGTCGAGGTACTCGAGCCACAACAAAAAAACAATCAACTCTCCTGCACAAACAAAATCATCATAAAAAGTTGATTTTTAAAACATGGCATTTAACCACATGTTAAATTAAATGTTACTTCAAAGGCCATATTATTTAATAAATTTTCATTCGGGGTCATGAAAATGACAAAAAGTATATTTTCGTGCAACTGGTCTACGAATCAAATTTTTGTGCTGGAGAGTTTAATGTTTTTTTTCTTGTGGCTCGAGTACCTCGATGATATCATGAAGTAGAACATGTTTGAAGCACGCGCTTTGATATTATGACCATGCAGTTTCTATCTGTAGTTCAGTCACACTACTTTGTAAAATGTCCAGGGGGCAAGCAGGGCAATGTGCGATTAAAACAAATAGGAAGAT
>JAQFXM010002525.1:0-24406 GCA_034693345.1 Entomobrya multifasciata
CAAGTGACAAGTAAATTCTACAGTCAGTGATTTTAAACTGTTTAAACTCCAAAATATTAATTAACCCTCCAACCATGGCAACAGTAACAAAACCAAAACGCCCAAAGCAATCCCCAATCGCCCAAATCAAGCAAATAGAAGAAGACGCAAAGGACCTCATCAGATCAACTCTCCCTCCAAACTACGATTTTGAAATTGGGAAAACCGTGTGGCGGATTAGGAAGAATCCAAACTGTAAAACTGTTGCGTTGCAGTTTCCGGAAGGTAAGGGATTTAAAAGTTTATCAATTAAGACTAATTATCAGTTTAGTTAATAATATTAATTCCAATGTCCACCCTCCAGGCCTCCTAATCTTCTCAACAAAGATAGGAGACATCCTCACAACCCTCACCTCCGTCGACATAATAATCCTCGGCGACATAACCTACGGCGCCTGCTGCATCGACGACACCACCTCATCAATGCTCGGAGCCGACCTCCTCGTCCACTACGGCCACTCCTGCCTCGTCCCAACCTCAGTCGCCAACAAAATCGACACAATCTACGTCTTCGTCACAATATCAATCAACCTCGACTCTGCCTCAACCTCCATATCAAAGTACGTTGAGAACGAACTCACGTCTCCCGACCACTCCCGCGGAAAGATCGTTCTAGAAGGCGAGGAAAAGCAGCCACTAAAGTTGTGCCTTGTCAGCACAATTCAGTTCGCTGGTAGCCTGGCTCCCTTGAAGGCTGAGCTCGAGAAGCAGTTCAACGTGGATGGTAACACTAAACTGAGTATCGAGATACCTAGGAGTAAACCGCTGAGTTCTGGTGAGATTCTTGGATGTACAGCGCCAAAAGTTAGTGCTGACTTGATCGTGTATGTTGGTGATGGGAGGTTTCACTTGGAGGCGATGATGATGGCCAATCCGGATGTTAAAGCTGTCAGGTTTGTAGTGCTAGTAAATTACTCATGAATAATTTATTACTCAAACAGTTTATTTTAAACTCTCACTTCTCTCCCCCACAGATACGACCCCTACAACAAAACCCTAACATCCGAAACATTCGACCACCCAGCCCTCGCAAAATCCCGATCCACCTCCCTCACCAAAATCCTCACCTCCCCCTCAAAGTCCCGCCGCATCGGCCTCATCCTCGGAACCCTCGGCCGCCAAGGAAACCCAAAACCACTATCCCACATCCAAGACCTCCTCATCTCCTCCGGCTACACCCCATTCACTGTCCTAATGAGCGAAGTGATGCCTGCAAAACTCGAACTATTCGAAGACGTGCTAGCATACGTCCAGTTTGCCTGCCCCCGGCTGAGTATCGACTGGGGAGACAGCTTCAACGTTCCAGTGCTCACGTCTTACGAGGCTACACTATTGTGTCAGAGCACAAAGGGATGCGGTGGCTGCGACTGCAAAGGCTACTCCCACCCTATGGACTACTATGCTTATGACAGTTGTGGAGGTCACACTCCAAACTTTAAACCGTAATGTACACAGTTTTAACCAAATAAAACATATTTTTACCGAAAAAAAGAACCCTACGTACTTTTATTGAATTAGCGATATTTTAAAACACGTCAAATTTACAAGTTGTGTGTACTGTACATGACTCGAGAGAAAACGAATACTTTTTTTTGCATTATATATTCACTACTACGAAAACGAAAAAAGGACGAAACCCTCTAAATTGGTATCTCAAAGTTGATGTCAAGCTTTGCGGACTTGGCGAGCTTGACAATGTTGGATAGTTTTACGGAGAGGCGGGCGGCTTCTTCTAGGGAGTCCACTGCGAGGATTTTCATTGCTGAGCTTGCTATGAGGACCTTTGCGTCGTCGACGTTTGTGCCCTGGGGATAGAAATACCGTGAGTTTAGGTCAAAATCTCATGAACAATTAAGTATAATTCATTTCACACCCACCTGCAACCTCGCAACAATAGGAATCTTCAACTGCAACTCCTGAGCAGCAGCAATGATCCCCTCCGCAATCACATCACACCTCATAATCCCCCCAAAAATATTCACCATAATCGCGTGAACCTTGGGATCCGCCGTGATGATCTTAAAAGCTTCTTTAACCTGAGCAGCTGTAGCTCCACCCCCAACATCCAAGAAATTAGCTGGACTACCCCCGTGCAACTTGATGATATCCATTGTGGCCATAGCGAGACCTGCGCCATTGACCAGACATCCGATATCCCCGTCGAGTGCTATGTAGTTTAGGTTGTGTTTTGCCGCTTCTACCTCTTTTGTGTCTTCTTGAGCCCAGTCTCTGAATGAGAAGATCTTTTGTTGGCGGAAGTCTGCGTTGTCGTCGAATCGGATCTTTGCGTCGAGGCTGATGACTGTGGAGGGAAGTTACCGGTTATTACACGTGCAACATAACATTTATACCCAAAATTACCATATTCAACTCACAATCCCCATTAGAATCCTCCGCAAGCGGATTCAACTCAACCATCAAAGCATCCGAAGTAGTAAACAGCTTATAAACGTTCAAAAACATCCCAGAAATCTCCTTCGCCCTATCCCCAAACCCAAGCTTCTCCGCTACCGCCAACGCCTTTGCCTCTGAAAGTCCCTCAGTAATATCAATAGGGATTTTCAATATGGCGTCTGGGTTTTCTGCTGCGACGTCTTCAATGTTCACGCCTCCTTGTGAGGATGCTATTATTACTGGGCCCTAAGTTTAAAAAATCTCATTAAAAATTGAATACGTAACAAGCATGTCCAAAACCAAATCACCTCAACTTACCCCAAAAGACCTCTCCATCATGATACAAAAGTAATACTCTTTCCTCGGGTACTTCCTCTCTGTAATCATAACTTTATTACAAATCCTCCCTGCCTCTCCCGTCTGCTTAGTCACCAGGTAGTCTCCAATCATCTGGCCACTTATTTTCTCAGCTTCTTCTGGCCTACAAATTTAATCACAGTTAACTCTGTACAAAAAATCACCAAAAAAATACTCCTCACAAAATTTGACTCACGAGTAAACTAGCTTAACCCCTCCTTTAAGCCCCCCTTTAAAATGCCCCTTCCCCCTCCCCCCAGTAAGAACCTGAGCCTTAATAACCAGATCATTAGTTCCAAGCTCCCCAGCAATTTTACCCGCCTCAGCAGCTGACTCCGCAACCCCAAACTTTGGCACGGGGATTCCAGCATTTTGGAGGATTGTGTAGCTGACGTACTCGTGAACGTTCAGGAATCTCCTTGACTCTTGGACTATCGACTAAATGTAATCATAAAACCCGCAATTAAACAAACTTTTCATTTAAAACACACAAAGAGAATATTAAACATGTTAAAAATCCTGATGACTCACATTACCCGGACAGAGTACCCTCCCTAATCCCCTCAAAGCCGACTTTGTAAGTAAATGCGCCATATTATGCTTTTAATTAGTGGAAAAAATGGAGTGTTATCTATTGAATCAGCTGATTAGCCAGCTTGTACACACGGGATCCAGGTTCCGAAATATAAATCCAAAAAAGTGAAAGCTCAAAACATCCTGTTTCCCGAGCAACTTTTACCAACCCACTATTTGAGCTTTCCCTCTTTGTTTTGTGGGGCAAGTAGGTACGAGTTGTGTGTGTGTTTAGAGCTGATTTGCATTTTTGCTATGTGAATGGAATCGCAGTTTATGAATTTAGCATTACCGCGGAGAGTCTGTTAATTTTTTGCAAAGCATGTATCGTCTGTTATACCATCACTTATCTACATTTTTTAATTGATAAGATAACGATAAGAATATGAAAGTTAATTCTACTTAACAAACATATAGTGAAAATCTAGTATCATGCGTACTACTTCTGTTTACGACATTTTGCAAATTACTTGGAAATACTTTTTTTCAAAATGAATTAAATTTACAGCGGTACATGCCAATAACCATAGCTACTCCAGTTTCTTTTGTTGACTGACTGACCTAGAAAACAGACTGAAACATGAAACAGGTCCAGTGCAGTGCTGTGGAGCAGTCAGTCAGTTGAGAAAGTCGTTTGTACGCACACGAAAAGCCGGTGCGGTGGTGCTTCAGCGTGTGATTTTTTTTACTTTCACTAAGTTTTAAATACTTTCCCCGTGGAAACTAATTGAATTTGTTTTGCATAATTATTGTGAATTTGACTGTTAAAAAACCAGTATTTTTCTGTTTCAAACGTTATTTGTATTTTGGAGCTTTAAATGGGATAAATTCGGTAAAAATGAGTGCCATGTAAAAAATATTTTTTTAAATTGTGACAAAGTGACAAATTAATCAAACGCCATTTCCTATAATTTAGTGTACAGGCAGAATACCTGAAATTAGTCAAGTTGGTGGTGTCCATTGCACGAGGTCAAATGGGCTCATTAGTCAGGTAAGCACGTTACGTAATTACTGACATCTTACAAGTAGTGTGTGTATACTTGAACAACTGTCATTACACATTAACTCACGTTTCTTTCCAACTTAGTAAACAGAACCAGAACCAGGTAAATTGAACAGCAAAACTAGTGGTGTTTGTAACGTGTTAGTAGTAAACATCTAGTCACTGATACGTTTATATGAATTGCTACAGCCTCAAACCACAATGTCCACTCCACCCACCGACCAACTCCCCCCAACTGAACCCCCACCAGTTCAACTCACTCCACCTGAGCCTGCAGCTCAATCCACCTCAAGTAACCCCCCTCAGCATGCACAAGATGACGACCCATTCAGTCAAGACGATGATTTCTTCTCTACCCTCCAGATAACTCAGTATGACAACACCGACCAGGATGAGCCACCACCAAAACGCATGAGAGTTAGTAGTGAAGTAGTAGTAGAGGATGTTGTTGATAGTACTAACCAATTTGGAGACTCTGAAGATGACGATTTAGCCTTGTGTGAGATTGCTGATGCGCTTGAAGATTCGATGGAGGTGTTTGGTGATGAGTTGTTTGCTGTCAACGCTGCTGAAGAGGATGAGGAAGATAAGAGCGTCCCAATAGAGAACAGGTTCAAGACGTCCCTTGGTGAGTGACAAGATCAGCTGAATTATGGGTACTGTGCATGGGTTTTTTAAACATTTTTACTAATCACACTACATTTAAAGCAATTTACTAATAAACCTTGAATTTCCCGTGTACAGGCCATCCCCACCCACTCCTCATCCCCCACATCTACGAAAAAATACTAAGCTACGTAACAACCCCATCCGAAATCAAAACAGCCCGTCGCATCTGCACATCATGGAGAGACCAACTCCACACTCAAGCATCAGAAACACTAACCCTCCGCAACGTCAGCCACGCAACACAAAAGTACCCGTACGGTTTAGGATTCACCGAATCACAAGAAACCTTTACCACACCGTTTCAACCGCTCAACGTAACCCGCATCCTAGTCGCAGACCCATGCATCGTGTTCAATAAACCGGAAGTAACGAGCTTTTTCAGAGGGGTGGGGTCTAATATCAAGTACCTTGGGTTCGACGCTAATCTTTGGTGTAAGGAGCATTGGGGGTTTATACGGAACGTGTTGATAAACTGGTGTGTGAATTTGGAGGAGTTGGAGCTCATAGGGGTCACTTGTTTTGATACGCTAGCAGTCCATAGTGAGTTGAACAGTCAGAAGGTGTTGAAGCTGAGAAAGTTGAAAGTGTCGTGGGGGGCTAATCTAGAACGAGATCATTACCACTACTCGACTGTCACAAAGTACGCGTTTAACCATCGTGGGTTTCTGGTGCAGAGGTTTGGGAGTAGGAGGGATGGAGGGTTGATTGGGAAGATACTCAGGTCTTCACCTCAATTTAACGAGCTTGTGATCAACTTTGACTTTCAGTTGGTTTCTACGTACTTTATGCACGTGAGGGTTATGGATGATAACGTGAGGAATATCAAGAGGCTGGAGCTTGTGGGGATAGGGTCTTTGGGTGTGGATTCGATGACGTTTAGGCTGTTGGTGGTTTGTCAAGTGAGGTTGGCTACGTTTGTTGCTGGGCCTGTGGAGCCGAATGTTGAAGGGAGGGTTATCCAGAACTTTCTCGCTAGTCAGGCTGGTTCGTTGGAGCACTTTGAGTTGAGGGGGGTCAAGATTGATAGGAATGATGGGAATAGGTTGGGGATGATCAGGGTGAACGTTCCAGAGATGCCTTTTTTGCGGGTGTTCAGGATAACTGATGTTTGTAGGATCAGGGTTGGGAATCTCAGTTTTGCGTATAGGTGTCCTGGGTTGGAGGTGATTGAGTTTGGGACGGAGGAGGTTAACCAGCGGTATAAAACTGGGGTGTTTAGGTACATTAATAGGTTGTTTACCACTGGGGTTTATGATGCTCAGCATTTGAGGTTGAAGGAGTTTGTGTTGAGGGGGTGCTATGCTAATATAATTGATCATGGGGGTGTTGTGAGGTTGTTTGGTAGGGCGTTTAGTAATGTGGAGAAGGTTGGGGTTGGGGTTGGGAGTAGCTCGAGGATGGTTGGGAGGTGCTTGGATGAGTGGAGGGGGTATCGTGGGTTGGTTGGTTTGGAGTTGAGTGTGGTTGGGAATAACGAGGTTGTTGATTTTGGGGTTGTTGGTGGGGGGTTGATGGGGTTTAGGGGGTTGAGGAACTTGGGGTTTTGTGTTAAAAGCGTTCCTTTGAGGTTGGGGGTTGTAGAGGAGTGGGGGGTTGGGGTTTATGAGATGGTGTTTGATGGGGTTATTGTGAGTTGGATATCATTTATGTTAATTATGCTTGTTTGTGTAATTTATGTCTAAAATCCTATTTAATTTCAAAATCACAGCTCCACGACGAAGAAGCATCATCCATCGCTACCCACCTCGCCCAAAAGAATAACTACACGGTATTCAAAAACCTCCGCATCTACAAGGCTGGGTTCGCTAGGAACTACAATTACGCAGGGAGGAGACATGTTGATATTAAAGAAGTCACGCTCACTCTGGTCAACCTACCCGTACTCGTTCAGCAAACGTTTAAGACTATTTAGTTAATATGAAGTGTAATCTCTCGAATAATCTCGTGCAATAGTTGATCTGTCGTAACAATGTATTTTTATAATCGTATTTCGTTTTAATGGACTTACCCGATCTCGTGTTATAATTATGAACTGATGCCAAAATGATGAGTTATAACAGTTGTGTTTTATATCGATGTTTAGAATTTTAGTTTTTGTATCACGTAGTCGTTTACGTGTAGATTAGATTTTTTATGAAATTAGTATTCTTGATATACATTTTTTAAACTAATAAATCAATGTAACATTACAACCCATTTCATCTTTATTAAACGGCTTGTAACCGATTTAACTCGCATCCCACGCATACTTCATCTTACCCCCACGAGAGTACCCATCAACCCATCACTCAGGTTTAAAAAGATCTTTGTTGCGTTACTTCCACACGATAAACCTCCCAGCGGGCCACCCGTCATAAACCATACCGCAGCGATGAGCTTTGATGAATACACAATCAAGTTTTAGTTCATATCATAAAGTTGGCCATATGGTGGGGTTGTATATAAGGTGGGGTGTGGAGTGGGGTTTTGTCATCAGTTGGAAATTAAGAGTTGTGGAGAGATAAGAGGCATTTGGAGTTGAAGCAAAATAGTAAAATTTTAAATAGGTTCAGGTTACCCCATTTAAATTATCCAAACATGTATACAAAACTTGTAGTCACGTTAGCCATCTCGTTCGTAGTCGCCCATGTCGTTTGCGACTCGAACCCATCCCCTCAACAGTCCCCTCAGCATAGTCAACCTGGAGCGATAGCTGCGGCGAGGAAGATAAGGTTGCTTACGATGAATCCTGGGGTTATCAAGCTGTACAGGATGCTTGGTGCGAGTGGGGTGAGTTGGGATTTGGAGTTTGGGATTTAATTTTAACTAACTAACGTTTAACTTAACATGTTCTGTTCATTTCACAGCTCCGGCAGTCCCTCGACGACGAAGACCTGATCTCCGACGACGAGACGTACTTTCAAAAGCGTCAGTATGATGACTACGGTCACATGAGGTTCGGGAAGAGGAATCCTAAGGACTTTGACGATTATGGTCACATGAGGTTCGGGAAGTAAGGTGGTTTGGGTTTTAAACTGGGATTCTAGTGCTAACAATAGTTTACTGATATTTACTGATTATTGTGTTAACACGAGACTTTTTAATCATTACCTCTACTTACTAAGCTAATTTTACTGTGTAAACATTGTTGAATGGGATTTAAATTATAATTAAAACAAATAAAGACTATTTTAAAACGTTACTTGCATATACTCGCTTTATTAAGAGAACTGGGGCATCATGACACAATATTCGAAGCATAAACTACCGCCAATTTACAAAATCCCGTAGCAACTTTTAAAACTTTGTTGACACCCCATTTAAATAATTTTAATTTTAGTTACCTCCCAAAAATTACCAAGATAAGCAGCTCCACAAAAAAATGACGACCCCAATGACGTAAATAACCGTGAAATCATGATAACACAAAAGACAAAGCCAAAAGAGGCGCAAGCCAAGTTGGAGCACCAAGAGTTGAGGGCGGTGCGTCACCCAACTAACATTGATAAGATTAGGGATGCTGTGCCTCCAGCTGTTAACGTACTGCCAGAGAACTCGCTTCCGGGGTGGAAGAACTATCCGTTGGAGAAAAAGTTTCCGAGGGTGCCTGCGAATAAGCATGAGTTTGTTTTTGGGAGGAATGCGATTGGGGAGAAGGTTTGTGAGGGTTAATTAGATGGTTTAGAGTGTGGGTGACTTGTGATTTATGATTTATGCACTGGTGTGTTTTAGATATTCGTCTCGGGCTGCAACTTTGATCTTGAGGACCCTCTCATACAAGCCACTCCTCGAGGGTATGAGAGCCTCCATGATCCTAATCTCAAGTCGTACTTTTTGAAGCATCCTAACGTGTTTGAGAAGCTTGTGGAGCATGGGTTTGTGGAGAGGGATGGGAGTGTTAACACGAGCTTGAAGGAGTTTAATACGTACAGGGCTTATCTTGGGAGGATGAGGAATTGTGTGGTTAAAGGGGATTTGGGGTATCAGGTGGGTTAAAGTGTGAAGATTTGTTGGTTTTTTGGGGTAACTTGAGAATTATAACGTTTTGGTTGGTTTTGTAGGATGGGTTGGCTAAACAGCAGATGAGCCAGATGAAGAGGATTGTGGAGACGGATAAGAGGGAGAAGAGTAGGGCGAAGGAGGAGGTGAAGGCGAGGCATTTGGCGGCGTTGAAGAGGCATCAGGATAGGAAGTGAGTGTGTGAATGAATGTGAATGACCTTTTAGTTAGAATTAGATGGATTTAGGACAATTAACTAACCTGAGTTTGTGTGTAGACAACTACGAGCCCAGTTGAAGGACACAAAGTTCTTCCAACGCGTGAAAGAAAAGGAACGCGAGGCAGCGATAAACGCTGTGAAGAGGGAAGCGTTAGCGCAGAAAGTCCGAGCTCGTTTGGCAAAGTTGAGGAGGGCGGAGAGGAGGAGAGTGAAGAGGATACTTTTGGAGTGGTACTGTAGGCAGTTGTATGCGGATATGATGAGGAAGGCGTTGAGGGAGCATAAGAAGAAATGTAGAGAGGAGGATGTGAGTGGTATCTTATTTTGAGCTGATTTTTAATTTGCGTGAGTACTAACGTATTTGTGTTACAGCTTGACACATTCGTGAAAGCAAAACGAGAGTACCAAGACGCCAAGATGAAGTGGTTGGATAATTTGAGGGCGAAGAGGGACGCGGAGAGGGAGTGTGCTGGGAAGCATAGGAGGCAGTTGTTTGATAGGATGGAGAGTGGGAGGAGGGAGAGGATGAAGAAGAAGGCGTTGGAGGATGAGTTCCAGGCGATGAAGGAGATTTATCTTGCTAAGAAGTTTGGGAAGAAGTGGTTGAACTACGTTAGGGTGAGTTCTTTTTTGTGGATTGTTGTGAGGTGGACTGTTTTGGATTGAGATTTAATACGGTTTTGTGTTGCAGCAACAACGAAAGTACGAGCAGAACTACCACGACTCGGTTTGGAAGGTGAGGCAGCAGCTTGTGCAGATGGTTCAGGAGTTGAGGAATGAGAGTGGCAGGGTTAACTTTCATAGTTTTATTACTGGGTTGATTAAGATGAAGCCGGGGAGGGATAGTGTGGATATGGTCAGTTAGTTGGAATCGTTGAATTAATTCAGAGCTAATTTTGCAGGTATAATTAACTTTTGTTCGTTTTTAGACTGACGAGACCCGCGAGATAATGAACTACATTCTAGACCTGTTGATCAAAACGGCGTTTGACACGTACAGGAAGAACCACAAAGCTTGTGAGAAGGCGTACGAGAACCTTCATAATAGGAGGAGGATCCTTGGGATTGAGGAGCTGACTGAGGTTGATTTTAAGCAGCCAGTGTATAAGGTTAGGGAGAAGGTTCAGGTGCCTTTTGCTAGGCCTTATCTTCCTTGTGATCATGTTTGTACGAAGATTGGGAATAAGCGGTATGTTGAGGATCCAGAGTGTGAGGAGGAAAGGGAGAGGTTGAGGATGATGAGGGAGGCGGAGGAGCTTGCTTGTGAGGAGATTGATAGGGTTTGTGCGAGGGAGATGAGGGGGAGGGGGGTTGGGAAGGGGAAGAAAGGGGGGAGGGGTGGGAAAGGTGGGAAGGGGGGGAAGTTGCACGATGTTGGGAGGAAAGGGGATCAGAGTTCGGATTCGAGTGCGGTTGCGGAGAGGGTGAGTAAAGGGGCGTTGAAACGGGGGATTGGGAGGGTTATGACTGCGACGAGTGGGGATAGTAGTGATGTGGCGAGGAAGGTGGTTACCAAGTCGTTGAAGAAGGCTGTTAGTGATTTGGCTTGTGATGAGGATCAGGCGGGTGGGGTTACTCCTTCTAATTTGTTTGGTGGGGAGTGGGGTGGGGAAGGGTATGAGGCTCCGAGGACGGGGGTGAGTGGGGATAGTAGTGAGGTTGCGAGGGGGGTTGTGAGTCAGTCGTTGTTGAGGGCTGTTAGTGACTTGAAGTGTGATGAGGATGAGGAGTGGGATGGGGAAGGGGTTGGTGAGGTGCCTAGGACGGGGGTTAGTGGGGATAGTAGTGAGGTGGCGAGGGGGGTTGTGAGTGGGTCGTTGTTGAAGGCTGTTAATGACTTAAAGTGTGATGAGGATGAGGAGTGGGGTGGGGAGTGTGAGGATGAGGAGGAGGGTCGTGTTTGTGATGATGAGGAGTGGGGTGGTGAAGGGGAGTGTGAGGAGGAGGAGGGGGATAGGGATCGTGTTTGTGAGGATGAAGAGTGGGGTGGGGAAGGGGAGTGTGAGGATGAGGTTCCTGGGAGTGAGTTTTCTGAGGATGTTGGTGGGCTCGTGACGAGTTTGTTTAAGACTGTTGCTGGTGGGTTGGGTGATGGTCCGGATGAGTTGTTTGGTGGGGAGTGGGGAGGGGAAGGGGTTGGGGAGAGGCCGGCGACTGGGTTGAGTGGGGATAGTAGCGATGCTGCGGGGAGGGTTGTGAGTCAGTCGCTGTTGAAGGCTGTTAGTGACTTGAAGTGTGATGAGGATGAGGAGTGGGGTGGGGAAGGGGAGTGTGAAGATGAGGATGGGGTTGGTGATGGTGGGAGGAAGCCGCCTCCTTCTGGGAGGTCTGAAGGGACGACTACGTCGAGTGGGAGTTCTGGTGGGGCTGATAAGGTTGTGAGTGAGTCGTTGAGGAAGGCTGTTAGTGACTTGAGTTGTGTGGATGAGGATGAGGAGGGGGGTGATGGGGTTGGAGGTGAGGGGCTTGGTGATGATGGCGTTGGTGATAGTGGGGGGAAGGGGCCTGGGACTGGGAGGTCGGAAAAGTCATCGAGTGGTGGGAGTTCGGGTGGTGCTGATAAGGTGGTTGCAGAGTCGTTGCGGAAGGCTGTTAGTGACTTGACTTGTGTGGATGAGGAAGAAGGTGATGATGAGGGTGACTTGGCAGGTGAATATGGAGGTGATAAGGCTGGATTGGGAGGGGATGATGGAGGGGATAAGGCTGGATTGGGAGGAGAAGATGGAGGGGATGACAAGGGTCAAAAGTCAGGTAGGTCAGAAAAGTCGTCGAGTGGGAGTTCTGGAGCTGACAAGGTTGTTGCAGAGTCATTGAGGAAAGCTGTTAGCGATTTGAGTTGTCCAGAGGATGAGGATGAAGGTGATAAGGATGCGTCAGCAAAGGGAAAAAGTGAGGATGATGTAGGTCAAAAGTCTGGGAGGTCTGAAAAGTCGTCGAGTGGTGGGAGCTCGGGTGGTGCTGATAAAGTAGTTGCAGAGTCGTTGAGAAAAGCTGTGAGTGAGTTGAGTTGTCCGGATGAGGAGGGAGATGGAGGTGAAGAGGGCAAAGCTGAGGATGATAAAGGTGTAAAGTCTGGGAGGTCTGAAAGGTCGTCGAGTGGGAGTTCGGGTGGGGCTGATAAGGTTGTTGCAGAGTCTCTGAAGAAAGCTGTGAGTGAGTTGAGTTGTGCGGAGGAGGAGGATGAGGAGTACGAGTATGGGTATGGTGAGGATGAGGTTCCTCCACTCACTGCTATAGAGCGGGATGACTGGTTGCGTGGTCAGGAGACTGGGAGGTCGACAGAGTCGTCGGAGGAGGCAAAGAGTTTAGTTGCAGAGTCGGTTAAGTGTGCTGTTGATGACTTGGCTTGTGAGGAGGATGAGGATGAGGGGAGTAGTGGTGGGGATGGGAAGAGTGGGGGAGAGACTGGGAGGTCTTCTGGGTCTTCTGAGGAGGCAAAGAGTCTTGTGGCTGACTCTTTAAAGTGTGCTGTTGGGGATTTGGCTTGTGAGGAGGGGGGTGATGATAGGGTGCCTGACGGTATGATAGATAAGTCGCCAGAGAGTGGTGGGGATGGGCCTGGGGAGATTGGGAAGAGTCTGGATACTGGGAGGTCTTCTGGGTCGTCGGAAGAGGCAAAGAGTCTCGTTGCGGATTCGTTGAAGTGTGCTGTTGGGGACTTGGCTTGTGAGGAGCAGGAGGCTCAGTTTTTGACTACGGATATGGTTGGTAAGTCGCCTGAGAGTGGTGGTGATGGGCCTGATACTGGGAGGTCGTCGGGGTCTTCTGCGGATGCAAAGAGTCTTGTTGCGGATTCGTTGAAGTGTGCTGTTGGGGATTTGGAGTGTGAGGAGGATGAGGGGGAGGAGTCTGTGTCTGATAGAGTGCCTCAGGATTGGGTAGATGAGTTGGGGAAATATGGGCCAGAGACAGGGAGGTCGACGGGGTCGTCGGAGGAGGCCAAGAGTCTTGTTGCTGATTCTGTCAAGTGTGCTGTTGATGATTTGGCTTGTGAGGAGGATGAGGGGGAGGAGTCTGTGTCTGATAGATCGCCTGTGGATGGAGCACAAGATTCTGGGAAAAGTGGGGCAGAGACAGGGAGGTCGTCGGGGTCTTCTGCGGATGCAAAGAGTCTTGTTGCAGAGTCTGTCAAGTGTGCTGTTGATGACTTGGCTTGTGAGGAAGGGGGTGAGGAGGATGAGGAGGGGGTTGGTGATGCGACTGGAAAGGAGCCTAAATCTGGGAGATCTGAAGGGACGACTTCGTCGAGTGGGGCATCAGACGGGGTGAATGGGGTGGTGGAAGACTCGTTAAAGAAAGCTGTGAGTGATTTGAGTTGTGCTGACGAGGAGGAAGGTGCTGAAGAAGATGATATGATTGGTGAAGATCTTGTTGGCGATGGTACTGGAAAAGAGCCTAAATCTGGAAGGTCAGAAGGGGCTACGTCATCAAGTGGAGCCTCAGATGGGGTGAATGGTGTCGTAGGAGACTCACTGAAGAAAGCTGTGAGTGATTTGAGTTGTGCTGAAGATGATGAGGAGGAAGGTGCTGAGGATGATATGGTTGGTAAAGAGGGAGTTGGGGATGTTGCAGGAAAGGAGCCTAAATCTGGGAGATCTGAAGGGGCTACGTCGTCGAGTGGTGGGTCTGATGGGGTGAATGGTGTTGTAGGAGACTCACTGCAGAAAGCTGTTAGTGATTTGAGCTGTCCAGAGGATGAAGATGAGGAGGAGGGTGACGATATGATTGGCAAAGATCCTGCTGGCGATGGCACTGGAAAAGAGCCTAAATCTGGAAGGTCAGAAGGGGCTACGTCATCTAGTGGGGCCTCAGATGGGGTGAATGGTGTCGTAGGAGACTCGTTACAGAAAGCTGTGAGTGACTTGAGTTGTGCTGAAGATGATGACGAGGAGGAAGGTGCTGAAGAAGATGAGGGAATGGTTGGTGGTAAAGGTTCGAGAGAAGACGCATCTCGATTGGAACCAAAGTCTGGGAGATCTGAAGGTAACTCATCAAATGGGAGTTCGGGTGGGGCTACTGAGGTCGTTGAGAATTCGTTACGGAAGGCTGTGAGTGACTTGAGTTGTGTGGCGGATGATGAGGGGGAGAAGGAATGTGGTGAGGTTTTAGATGGGTGTGAGGAGGAGTGTGAAGGGGAGGTGGGGGGTCTTGAGAGGCAGTCGAGTGAGGTGATTCCTGGGGCGGTTCTTTCTGCGGTGACGAGTGAGGAGGCGGAGGGGATTGTTGGTAGGTCGTTGAGGAGTGCTGTGAGTGATTTGGCTTGTGATGAGGAGGGTGAGGGGGGGAGTGGTGGTCAGGTGGGGGGTGTTGGTAATGGGAGGGGTGTTGAGGGTGGAGGTGGTACGCCGGGTAGTAATCGTAGCAGTGGTGGAGGTACGCCAGGTCAGACGCGTGGTAGTGGTGGTGGTACGCCAGATCACACACAAGGCAGTGGTGGAGGGACGCCTGGTAATAATCGTGGGAGTGGTGGAGGTACGCCGGGTAGTAATCGTGGGAGTGGTGGTGGTTCGCCGGGTAGTAATCGTGGGAGTGGAGGTGGTTCGCCGGGTAGTAATCGTGGGAGTGGTGGTGGTACGCCAGATCCGACGCGTGGCAGTGGTGGAGGTTCTGCACAAGGATCACCAAGTTCACCTGGATCGCAAGGACCATCGCCTGATGATGACTGTTCGTCATTGCTTGACGTGATGGCTAAAGAGATTGCGTTGAGTATTTTGCCAGGTACGTCTGTATCTTCTGGCTATTTCAGAGGGAGTGATGATGCGAGGACGTATAGTGGGCCTGTGTTTCCGCTTGATGGTAGTGAGAGGGAGAGGTCTGCTGGGGAAGTTGAGAGGAGTGCTACGGCTGGTGTGGGTCCTCGTGGTGTTGCTAGTCGGCCTCCTTCTGGGAGTGGGAGTCGACCTGGATCTGGGAGTCGACCTGGATCTGGGAGTCGACCTGGATCTGGGAGTCGACCTGGACCTGGAAGTGGCACTCAACCGGTTGCTAGCAGTGGCGGTGCAGCAGGAGCCTCAGGAACAACACCACCTAGTGTTCCTAGTCGACCTGGATCTGCTGGGAGTCAGCTACCGAGGAGGTTACCTTCTGACGTGAGTAGTTAATTTAATTACACAATCGTTTATTCAATAAAATCAACACTAATTTGTGTAATTTTGTCATTTCAGATGCGTGAGAATGTATTGAGAACGCTGTCAAACGTGCAACATCAGCTGGACGCGATACGACAAGAGTTGAGGAACTATGGGGTCATTCCGAGGGGTAGTCAGGGTGGGAACTCAGGTGGAAATTCAGGTGGGAGTTAGACATGATACGTGTATATTTGCTCTTTTGTTGAATAAAAAATGCGGATTTTTTAAAAGATTTCGTTTGTTTAACGTGACTTATTTGCATAGAGCTTTTCTATCAATCGGTCAAGCATCAACATGCACCATGGCTACATAAAACTATGATAAATACGTCTGATAAAAAACACGCACGTTTACTCTCCCCATATCAATCTCAAAATCAAAACAAACCAGCAACACCACCCATTCTCGAACATCACTCTCAAAAAATACGCAACAAACGTTCCTCCAAAAAACAAACGCACTCATACCTCCACTCCCCTCCACACACCACACCAAACAACGACTAAAAAAGCAGCCGTACCCTCCCAACTCAACTCCAGTACTCACCAACCTCCCAACCCGACAACAACTCCACACACCACACATCGCATACCAGAGCCCATATCGATTTCTTTTCACCACACAAAGCACGGTCCATTGCAGTAAAAAAAATATTATCCCGTTAATATCGACGTGATAAAAAAAACGTGGTGTGTGGGTTCACACACGCTCTTTTTGAAACGGAATACTGCAGTGCGAATTGGTTAATATATCAACGTGGGGTTTAGTGCAGTGCGGTAGTTTTGTGCGTTTTTTTATGTGTGTGTTGTGATATGGTGGGGGGGTTTTATGGGGGGAACTGGGGGTGGGGTTGTAGGGTTGTTGGAGGTGATGTGGAACTGATGGAGGGTAAGTTTTTATTAATTTTAAAAGTGATTTGTCATGTGATGCTTGTTGCAGTTGTCTTGGAGAATTGTAGTTTCATAAGGTGTGTCATGCGATTGAAATTTTTGATTGGGTGGTTGGGATTATGTTTAAACATCTGTGTTTTGATAAATATGCATTGACAACAACATGAGAGGATAGTTTAATCAAAGAGAAAGCAGAGAGAAAGTATAGCTGTAAACAAGTAGCAAATGCATAAGCCAGCGCATATGCAACAAGAAAAAGTTTAGCCATGACTGCAAAAATGAGTTCAATACCAGGTTCAAAGATAACATCAGTTTAGCATTAAAAAACGTTAAAATTAAAATCATCATGACCAGTTGCACATATCACACTCTAACATATGCAAACCAGACAGACACACACATCCTACTCATAACAACACACCACTCCAAAAAAACACGTGACACTCAACGTTAATCACCCAGCCCCCTAGAGGAAACCCACTAATTTCATATACACGAAATCATGTAAAAGAATCCCAAACAAAAACCCTCCACGCCCAACACGCAACCCCGAAAAAAATATATCGAGCACACACCCTTTCTCCCTAAATTATTAACCAGCCAAAAATATACTTATACGTACTATAAAAATAATATCCCGTTGCAAAAATACCATTTAAAAACATAAAATATCCGTTATGAAAAATGCATCATCGAGCAAACTTTTTTATTACACGATATCGCTACAATAAACGGTATATCGCGCGTGGTGTACGACAAACTTGGTCAGCTGTGTGTAGTACATACTACGAGAAAAGGGGGTTTTCACTCTTATTTTTAGAGTGAAAGTTTTTTTTTAGGTGTTTGCTAGGTTACAGGTATATAAGTATTTACTATGGATACAAATATGTTGAATTGCTTATTGTCCCGTTCTCTGAAGAGAATAAAAAAAACGAGGGCAAATCAGTTTTTTTGTCCTTTCTCTTGGGATAGTAAAGAAAAGTTTGAATTGGGTTGGGAGATGAGTTGATGTGTTTTCGGTGATTGGGTGTTTGTCTGTAAATTTTTCAAGAGTAGATTTACGTATCGTTTGATTTAATGGGGCTAAATTACAGGGAAACTATTCGTTATGATTTATGAATGAAGTGGTTGGAATTTATAATGAACGGCTATTCTTTAAAAACTTTCCTCTCCCACTGTGCCGCTACTTTAACCCAAAAGTTTGCACAAAACTTTGTCCAAACCCAATAAAAACCCTCATGCGTATTAAACATTTATCCTGAAATTTTCAAGAATTGTTTAAAATTATCTAGCGAAGAAATAAAGTTATGCTGGCGCGTGAAAATAGACCAAGTTGCGAAAAGTTTTTTAATCTGCGAGAAAAGCAGAAAATCCCTGAACGAAACAAGGGATTTCGTCAGAGGGGAAATGTGATGCAATTTTATGAATTCGTGAACGTAACGAGATGAAGTTTAGGATTGGATGTTAAATTGTTTAGGTAAATTAGGAAAAATGTAAGACGAGATTGTAAAACGAGGTTGTGTGTTGGGGTAATTAAAGGGGTTTGCGAAATGAAGGGGAAATTAGGGAATATGGAATTATGAAGGATTGTGATTTGAACATGTACTTGAAACATAATTGTACTGTAAAAATTTAGAGTAAACATTATCCACGGTTTGATGAGTATTTTGTAGAGTGGAAATTAATACTTGAGAAATCAGTCAAAGTTGTGAATGAGGAGGCATTTTTTGAGATCCATTCTGTTTTCCGGTCGTAGAAATCTAGTTAAAATTGCAGACGTGGAAAATCTTTTTGGCAGAGCCACAACATTCTCACAAATAAGCATAAGCATTCGGTTTCTGAAAAATAAACTTTTCCTTTCGAGCGTCGTCTTCTGTGCCCACATCAAACCGACCCAACACACAACGTCATCTGAACCATCCCAATCACCCCAATTATCCCCCACACCCACAACCAGGCGTGCCAAAAACCCCGACTACTCACCAAAAATGACCCTGTGAACCATGCAAACTGTGATTCACACCATAACATAACCATCGTGGTTAAGAACCGGATATTATTAATATAAAAAGCATCATTCCAGTGAACGAGCACGGAAAACGTTACTGTAACGTGCAGCATAAGTGGAGTCGCGTGTAATTGGATTTTTGATGAAGTAATTTGGTTAACATGGGTTGAGTTAAACGGTTGTGGGTAAGTAGCGTGGAAAGGTTCGTTTTTATAAATTTACTAGCATGTTAGGTTAATTAGCGTGTTAATGGTAACGAAGGAAGAACGAGTGATTTTAATGGTTATTGGTGGACGTACGGAACAAGATTTTATAGTTTGTACTTTGTACAAAGTAATTTTCTTCACGAACTTAACGGTTGTGGATGGGTAGCGAAATAGGAGTTCAAATTAAATTCAAACTAGAGTTTTAAAACTAGAAATTGACTATTTAGCAAACTTAAGATTACACCAAAAATAACACACAGACAAACACGACAACCTCAACAACCCACTGTCCACCAACCCATGATTCACAACAAAAACACCTTCAACCCACCACGACCTTGACCCGTTTAAAACCCTTTAAAAAACCACACTTCCTCCACAATTTCCAGAACATACCAACACAAAAACCCCATTAAAATATCCCCCTTCAACACTCCACTGTTCCCACATAAAAAAACTCATTAAAGAATCCCAAACCAAAAAAATGCAAATTCCCCAAAAAATTTCATATCTTAAATCTTGCGTACGTAATTGCTCGTGAAACATACACGATCGTTAAAAACGAGTAATAACAAAAATTTGAGACGTATGGATTTTGTGAAAGAGATTTCGTTTGAACGCATAATCGTTCGATAATTGGGATGTAGATTGTTTTATTGTTAGTCTGGTAGTCCGGGATGCATGGTTGTGATTGTGCTAACGGGATAAAATCAATAAGTTTTTTCATATCTGTTTGTAATCTTACACAAAACCGTTCATTCTAAAATACTCCAAAAAGATTAACATCCAGACTGCTCAAAACATCTCGAATAACACGCTGACAAATCGAAAACGATCACCAAATAACAGTACATCAGAACCCCTCCCATACACCATTAAAACCCCCTCACACTAACCATAACCCCCCAAAATACCCACTCATCATCATCGACCACAAAATCTAAATAGAACCCCCATCACTCACAATCAGACATCCAACGTGTCAGTTTCCCATACTCGCTACGTGTCAGATTCCAACATTTTTATTATCCTCTCATTTTAGTACTGTCTGGATTGTTTCTTGAGACTGATTGACTCGTTTACTGTTCAGTGTGTCTGTGTGTTGTACATTTAGCACATCTGCATAAAGATGTGTTATGGATTCAAGATTGATTCTGGTTGTGAATTAAAGTGAATCACATTTAAATCGAAAAAATAGAGCAAATCAAGTTGTCATAAAAATTCTAAAAAACAAATCAAAATCACACAATTCCCAAAATTAAACAAATCTGATTGTGAATTAAAGTGAATAACATTTTATTTAAATTAAATACAAACTATAGTAAATCGTCATAGAAATTCCGTAAAGAATCCCCAAAAATTAAACAATCCCAAACAACAAACCCATGCAAAAACACACCATCTCAAAACAAAAATCAATAAAAAACTCCACCCTACCCCCCTTTCTTGGCACACACACCCACTATAAAACCCCATCCCAAAACCCATCCCATCCAAAAAATCTCCAAAAATACCCCGTTTATCAAATATTTAAAAACAATATCCCAAGAAACAACTTATGAATAATTCCTAAAAACACGCCAACCTACTTATCAACAATTTACCAACTATTGCGAAAAACTCTACCAATTTCCTTATCCCAAACCATCCAATCCCATCACATACCCAAAACCACAAACACACGTAAAATATCCACGTAAATCAATCAAAAAAACACATGCATGTATTGCATCAACATCCAAATTATCTCGCAAACTTGCGATCTTGTCAAAAGTACCGAAACGCCGACTTTAATCTACCGCGCTCACAACAACCGTCATTGTTTCAAAAACAGGAAATCATAACCAGATAAGAACACAAATCCCCATCACCATGAGAATGACCTAAACATATTCAAACAAGATCAAGAAAACAATCAACCTTGTAACATCACACATGACAAAAAAACACCAATAAAAAATTCATACGCTTTAAACCATGAGAAAAAATCATTTTGCAATCGCATGCTACCTACCAATGTGATTCTCTCACGGTAATGTAACATGGGTTTGTGAACTAAAATATTTCTATCCAGTCAATTCTCCAGACACTGCATAAAAAAACGCAAGTGATGACGATGAAAGGATATTCGTGGTTTTAATGTAAAATAGACATTCAAGGATTTTTGTAAAAACATCTGTGTTGTAGGTATGATGGAGCCCCTGTAACGTAACAATACAAGTGCATTATAAGAGCAATAAGTTTTTTGAAACCTGCCTTTTAACAAATCTCTCCGATTATTCGAAAAAAAAATAAATAAGTGGTGAAATGTTGTGAGGACACACAAAAAAATGGAAGACAACTCTACTCTCCCCGTCCCAAAGAGCCCAAAGAAACGGAGCTCGTTCTCACCGAAACGACTGAAAAAGACTTTACTACAAGGGAGCTCGAGGGAGTTGACTGGGGATGGCGCTGCTGGTGGCTCTGGTGAGTGCATGAGTCAGCCGAGTAGTCCGAGTCTTTCTGGGAGGTTGGGGAGGGTTAGCAGGTTGATATCCAGGTCGGATGCTAATCTTGTTGCTCAGAAGGTAATGGAAGGAACTTGCATTACAGGTTATCTGTATTATCATGAGTCGTAAGATTTTGTAGTGTTTTTGTACACAGAAACGACACGACTCGGGCGACTCTGTAGGGTATGATGTCGGCCAAGACGGAGACGGGAGTCCATCCAGAGGTATCATGGCTAGGGCAGCTGGGTACGTCACACATTTGAAGGTGAGCTAGTTTTTGTGTCTTGAGGCGATTGTATTTTTAATCTTGTGTTGTTGTTGGTGTGGCGTGACAAGAGTGTAGAGTGTGAAATCGGGGTAGTTACTTATCTGTTGTGATTGTGAGTAATCGGTTATCAGATATATCGGGGAACCATGCAGCTCAAGATACTTGACAACTTTAGTTCGTTTAGGGCAAGTTTTTTTTTGTTTTTTGGGGATTTTAATTAGGTTGTGATCGGGTTTAAATGTTTTTAGTTGTTTATCGAATTTCCAGTTTGTTAGGTAGATTTAGAGATACGAATGGAAAGATAATTAGATAAGATTGATAGATGAGTAGCGTATGCTTTGTTCAAAACAAAATATTCGTAGACTATGAGCATCACTCTTTTAGTTACGTTTACAATAAGCCCTGGTATGAGTCATGAGATTAATTTTACGAGGGGATTTGTTACAAGAGTTATAGTTTATCATAAAGTGCACGTTTAAGTTATTTAAAATCGAAATATACCTAACGTTAGGTAAAAATGGAGTAGTTAGCGTTTTATTGGGTAGATTCGTTTATGAGAATAGATCGAGATAATTAGATTGATAGATGAGTAGCGTTAATTTGTTCGTGATTCGTGGAAACTCAAGACTAAGCTATGAGCATCTCTTTTTAATTGAGTTAAAAAGGTGGTTTGTGATTATAATACGAGAGGATCATATGTTATTTTATCACACGGAAAATGTACGTTTTTGTACGTTTTTAAAACCGAAATGACTAGATATCTAAAATATTCGTTGAAATTGGAGTACTAAAACGCCATTAAGTTTTCCAAATTAGAATAATTTAATTATATTCAACAGTCAAATTCGATTAGTTTTAACAATTTAATGTCAAATTCGAATATGCAATTGACAATTACTTTGTAATTAATGTGCTTTAATCAGGATAAGTTTTTCTAGTAATTTATCATATTTAGAGTTTGTTGAGTAGAATTACAAACAAACATGGAACGATATATTAATTTGTATTGATATTAATTAGATTGATAGATGCATAGTATGCATATGTTATTCAGAACAAAAGACTAGTAGAAACAACACTAGTCTGTGTACATTGTTCGTTTAATTACGTTATGTAAAACAATACTGTTTTGTTTTTATTATTTTACCAGAGGATATGTTATCAAAGTCATTTGTTGAAATTGACTTGATATATTGAATGTAGGTTAAAATGACGTAAAACTACCACAGTTTATTTTTTCCAAATCAGAGTTAACTGTCGAACCCGTGTGCTTTACTAACCAATTCGATTATTTATAATGAATTATTTTGTTAAAATTGACTTGACTTGTTATCTCGAATGTTCCTTAAAATGTTCGTTCGTTCGAATCTGTTTTTTCATAATCAAAGTAAACACTAGTACCCGTGTACTTTATCAACCAATTCGTTTAGTCATAATGAATTCGTTTGTTAAAATCGACTTGATGTCTCGAATGTTCGTTAAAATGTTCGTTCGTTCAAATCTATTTAATTTTTCATAATCGAAGTAAACATTCATACTCGTTTAATTTACCAACCAATTCGATTAATTTTCAAACTTGTGAATTCGAATATGATTTAAAACGACGCAAAATCGATACATTATCATTAAAATTTCTGCTACGTTAATCGAATAAATTAGAATGATTAATTTATAACCACGATGAAGAGAATCACCGTTTCTTATACATATATGCACTTTTTAATTTATATAAGAATAGGCAATACACACTAATAATCAAGCTTGATAATTACATAACTTTTCATAAATTAATTACCACTTCGATTTATACAAAATTGACTACTAGACGATAAACGTGCTTTAGAACTAACGTATAGTACAGTCTCATGGTACTTTGTAAACTGTACAAATTAATATCATCACAAAAGTGTAAAACGATATAAGTTTTAGGATTTCCCAAGCACATACGCTCCATTTCCAAATTTGCATAATTTTACTTGGAAATTTCATTAATTTATACACAAACCGGAGGTTTTAATTAGATTTTACTGAAATGAAATACTATGGCAATTTTAACACGCATATTAGGTCGACAAGATACTAATTAATCGATACTGTTAGATTTTCATAATGTTTTTTATTAAAACGAGACGTTTTAGGCTTCTCATAGTTATGAATGATATCGAATGCTATGTTTTTTAAATCAAATTACAAAAGCACATTAGAAACTCACGAAATGCTTTTACGTGTTTATATATTCGTATTAGATTACCTACCAAATTAAACTATATCACAAACCATTTAGATTTCAAAATTTAACCCCACAAGCATCCGCACTCGCACAAATCTAACACACGAATCACCATATTTAACAATAACCACACTCACACTGCCCTATAAACTCAAACTAATCAAACAACTATTTAAACCCCAAACAGTCCCGCCTCGGCCGCCACAGAGACAGATCCCGAAGCGGAGACCACTCATCCACAAGTCCAGGCCCTTCCGACATCCGCCCCCACCACCACCAGTCCCAACCCCTCTCCTGTTGTGGTAGCAAGAGACAAGATGACTCTACCGACAGCTTCCAAGGAGTCACTCCGGGTAAGTCACACTTTCTTACAACTTTCCCAACTTCGCTAGAGAGAGGATCTAGATCAACTACCACCAGGTGGTAAAAAGCACATGTACGTGAGAGGCTCTACGAACTAGTTTTAATCGACACCATTATCTGAGTAGAATAGTTTATACCGCATTAACATGCTAATTTACGATCACACCCACTCCCCACATATTCCCCAACATATCCTATTCCCCCCACATAACTCCTAAAAAAACAAAAAAGAGACCAAACACCCGACAAATCCCATCCACACACTCACCCGAAAAAAACACGAAACCCAAACACACTCACTCGTCAGTCTTCCCCGAGATCCTCTCCAGCTCACACCACGCTCTCTGTGATGACCAGACCGGTGAGTTACTGTCGTAACTAGTGTTAAAGTGTCAAAGGTTGATTTTATTGTACAGTGAGCGAAGTTGGTAATCACAGCAAAAACCAAAATATCTAATTTTTCTTTCAAGCAAACCTGGCTAAAAATTATTTTTAATGATAAAACATGCAAATAACAGAATTTGTTCAGCATAAAAGGTTCACACAGCGAAATTTTGTTCATGAAAGTATATTAAAAACGCCAAATTTGAG